>JAJMEQ010000006.1:0-169550 GCA_030574255.1 Groenewaldozyma tartarivorans | reverse complement strand
TGTCTCAAGCGTTCTGATACGTTCTCTGAGTCCATCGGCAGCTTTAGCAAAATCTCCAGCAGAACCTCTTCCAGCACTATATACAACAAAAGGTGGGAGTACATCATATCCAGCATAAAATAGAATATTCCGATTGACCAACACCAAAATATCCTCAATAGGACCATTAACACCTCGTTCAGTATAATGTGATTCGCTACCGCCGGCAGTTGTGATTACCAAAGCACGTTTTCCCTTGAAGGTCCCTTCACCATAACGGTGTGGTCACACCACAATAACTGCACAAGACTTTATACACATACTGTACGACGTACGTAGTACGTACGGAGAACCCTCGGAGTGATCGTCAGGTCGTCGTCGCGCAAATATTTGCAAGCGTGGTGGAATGTGGGGCAGAATGCGGGGTAAGTGAGGGGGCCACGGTTAGTAATAGGCGACACCGAAATTAGCGGATTATCTTAGGGAGGAGGCCAGTAGTATCTTGACTCACCCATTTTCAGCGATATACTAAATGAATGCAATGCATTAGATGCGTGGAATATATATATTAGATTGACAGTGAGAACTTAAGATTTAAAAAGTACTTTCTTGCTAGAATGATTGATATATGGAAATATTTTAACCTATCGGTCAGCTGTCTCCCCGACTGAATAGCTTTTTCCATTTGCTCTCTTTTTTCGGCCTTGCACTAATCACATGTTCTTCGTCAGCATATGGCTCAACATCAAAATTAGTAAACTCTCTAGCTGCTACTTTATGGGCAAATAGAATATCGAGCTCTTCATATGTTCGAAATTTCGACTCAGGTAATCGGAATAGAGCCCATAAATACCAGAGTAAAGAGAGACCTGCGGTAAAAAACGCCGCTTTGCCTTTCCAGTTCCCCTTGGTCTCATTTAGCATATATGGCGAAGCAATGTTGGAAATAATAGTAGGTACGTAGTAGCACATCCGAGCCAATGACGTAGTTTTCGCTCTAAGTCGGGTAGAGGACACCTCTCCAGGAACAATAAAGCCTGTAGGCCCAATAGTCTGGCTGTAAGAAAGACTCCAAAGCAGTAAAAGTACTGATTGAACCCACATCGAGGCTTTAGTATCCGCAAATGAAATGAATGAAAGTAGAAAGAAATTTACCGTGAGAAATCCCAGACCCCAAACAAAGAGTGTTCTCCTACCAAAGAAACGTCCATTTACTTGGCCACACATATTTGCAAATAGCCCAATAGCCGTTTGGCCTATGTTTAATTTATAAGCGTCTTCTACTGGCAATCCAGCTAGTTCAAAAAAGTATGTTGTATACCCCGGGATACCAAAGCATGTCACAGAGGTAGCTAGTTGTGCCATACATGCGATCTCGGTCCGTCTAAGATCCGTTCCTTTAAATAAATCCCAATAAGTGACTCCACCATCTTGCATATTGAGCTCCAATTCGTTTGTATGAATCATCATTGCTAGAGTATTTTTATGGTTTACACCATAGGTTGGATCAGAAAGTCTTGATAATGATTTCTCAGCTTCTTCAAACCTATTTTTCCGTACGAGCCACCAGGGGGACTCTGGAGCAAAGTAGACCAAAACTACTAGTGGAACCATCCATGCCCATTGTATGGCAAATGGAATACGATATGCCCACTTCGTGCTGTTATTTACAAATGGATAAAGTACGCCTGCGGAAATTAGATTTCCTATGGCCCAACACATTTCGATAAACATCAAAAGAAAAGTTCTAAGTTTTGCTGGTAGTATCTCACTACCATAAGCATTAGTCAGAGCGGAAAATACACCCCAGCATATTCCACATAAAAGTTCTCCAGCAAACAATACCTCAATTGTGGGGGCAAAAAATGTTATGAATATGAATCCTATTAAGCAAATATATGCCCCTAAAAATAATCTTCGATAGCCTAAGTACTCAACAGTGTAGCCTCCTAAGGCCCCACCAAGAATCATACCTCCATTAGCAGCAATACTGATACCAAGTTGCCAATTTGCACTAATTGTGTATGTGCCATCTCCTACTGGTATCCCATACTTTTCTTGAAATGCAGGCAAGGCATAAAAAGAAGCAATAAGGTTTGTATCATATCCTTCCATGATACAACTAAATGAAATACATGCCGACCAGAAAATAGCTTTTCGGTAAACTTTAAATGATTCCCGTATGCTTAGTGTGTGCTCTTTATTTGTTGCATCTTTTGCCTCCTCAACATGAAGTGTTGAAGACTTAAGCTGTTGCTCATCAGCATGTTCCAAATTCTCTGTGCCTGTCATTTTCTCCATATTGAAGTTTCTAGTTTTAAATGGAAAGACCAGCAAGAAGCCAACGAGCTTTATAAATAGTCATTTTCCAAAAAACACGCTGTAATTTAGAGCCTTATCCCCACAATTTAATACCTGGGGTTAGCGTTACTGATTAATGTACCCCGCAATTTTCGGGGATGATCGGCGGAATTTTTTCCACCGTAAAATCCATTTATGCACATCGGGGGTCGTCGGCCATTAAGAGCTAAGCACCAGACAGCTCTGCAGATATTTCGGCTGAGTCAACTAAACTTTCATTTACTGGCAAGGAATACCCAGTTCAACATAGACCACTATGACCAGTATCATGGCTTCACAGGTATGCGTGCCTACCAAATATCAATAAAGTGCTACAATATTTAGCATTCCAGTTGATCCTATCAGTCAAGAAACCAGGAAATACCACTTTTAGATACAATTCTAATTCACATCCTTATTTACTTATTGATGTATTCAAGAGACACAGACAGTAATAAAGTATACTATTGAGATATAAGACTATATATAATTTTTCACAGTCACCAACGCTCAGGAGAGTCCTCAATATGATCAGAGTACGTGGTGTTCCGTAGTTTAATAGAGCCATTGCTTACAACAACAGAAAGACCCTCACCAAATAAGGTGTAACCTCTGGTATTGAGAGCTGTGCCATCTATATAAAGGGTAAAGAGTGATCCGTCGACTATAAGAACGAGATCATATTCCTTCTTCGACTCTAGACAAATAGGACGATTAAGGCCCTTATCCAGCATCCTAAACCAGGGGTAGTTGGGATTAATATCAAAATGTAGCTCTTGATCTACCAAGGAAAAAAGAAATTCATAAGATTCATCTGTATCCACGTTCTTACGAACTCTCACCGCAAAATCTCTTGTGCCCTCAGCAAACGAGAGCTTAGTTTCGAGCTTGAAAGTGGACGCAGTTGTTTTCAACAACAGCTCCTCCTTACGTCCATATAGATCCTTTAAATCAAGGTCCTGGAGATTCTTCGTCACCACAAATGATCTTTGGAGGCTTTCAACAACTTTAACACCAAGAGTATTATCATGTCTTTGATATACTTCGTGTGGGACATATGTTCCACCCCATTGAAACGGCTTGGCATCATTCTCATCTTCTCTACTAGCAACCCAACCAAAGAGGATACGTCTCTTGCCGTCAAATGCAGTTCGTGCGGCATAGTACGCACGGCCATCGAAAGAGTCATCATCAGGAGTGATCCAAGGACCTTCAAGTGATTGACTCATAACGTATCTTGTCTTACTATGTTCGCTGTACTCGGTGTACACAAGATACCACCAGTCATTAATCTTGAAAATGTCAGGCATTTCAATCATGGTGTACCGATTAGGAACCCAAAAATCGCCATGAAAATTCCATTCTTTTAAATCCTTGGATGTATAGTAAACAACGCGGCCAGTTTGTCGAGTTTTGGGGCCCTCCAGTCGTGCACCCAGAATAAGGAGGTACTCTCTCTTGTCATTATTCCAGATTACCCATGGGTCGCGCCAATCACTATGGTCGTACCCCTTTTGGGGCCTCAATGCCTCCATCTCTTCATTAGTCTTAACCCAAGTTTTTAGGTCGTCGCTATAAGCATGCAAAAGCACTTGTGACACTTTCCCTTCCGACTCCCAAATACGATTGTGACCGGTATAGTAAGCGTGGTATTTTCCCTCAGCTTCAAATACAGAGCCAGCATAGATAAACTGGTCAATGTCATTATCAGTGCCCTTTTCGATTGAATTGCCGTAGTTCTTGTAATGAACAAAATCACTGGTAGAGGATAACGACCAGCCAAATGGCGCTGTTATTGGACCTTCGCGACGGTCATCTCTTTGATCAAAGAGGTAAAAAGTTCCATCTTTGCCGAATGGCATGATGTCGCCAACCCAGACACCATTAGGCTGATAGTACAAAGAAAGCTTTGGTTTCACGTCTGTCATTTTGATGCGACTGCCGTCATTCTGAGACAAAAACGTTACAAGCTGTCCCTTTTATATTGGAAAAATTATTAAGACGCGCAGAGGTATCCTGATAATTCAGCATTTTCAAAGGTCAAATTCTAATATTTGCAAACTTAGGTATAGGTCCCTGCTCCGATGACCCCCGATCTCTGATATGATATCTCAGGCACTCTGCGCGCATACAATATAAAATAGGCCTGCAGCTAAGGTTATAACTAATGCGTTTATAAATATATTTGATACAATGCACATGCAGCTCACTCGTAGGTATTCTCCTTCATGCATACTGGAATTTTCCTACCTCGGTAGTTGGCGGGGCGTGCATGCAATTAATTGCTATTAGGCTGCGCAGTACCGTACGCTTACGTACGGCCATAGCCCATATTGCGGGTGGAAGGCGGTATCGGCGGTATCGGCGGCAAGAATTTTAAAGTTATGCTAGGGTAAATTACCCCGCATTCAATCTGAGTAATAACGATTACCGATCGATAATCGGAACCGATCAGTTGTAATTACGTATACAGTTGCTCGAGCTCCGGGATCCCCACGACTCACTTGATCGATGTATTCAAAAAGGAGTTGAGGAGACAACGCGTTGCATCTGTAAGATGTTATTGCAATTGCAACGCATAAATATGTTTTGCGCAAAGCTGAGGATGTGACCTACGCATGAATTTATCAATATTATTGCAGTTCTACAAAGCACATGCAAGGAGGATCTAGAACGTTCCCAGAAATTTTAATGATCATTTGACATTTCAATAATTCAATTTGTCCAAAATATATTAATTCAATATTGGCTTTATCAGGTAAAAAGCCAAGATCTGGATATTCTAGCAAAGTTATATTGCCATGTATAACAAGAATCGGAGTAAGATCGCTTGCACCGTATGCCGTGCTAGGAAGACAAGGTGTGACGGCATTCGGCCCAAGTGCTCTTTCTGCCAGGCAAATGGAGGCGAATGCAGTTACGTGACAACACAGGCACCTTCTATGGAAGTTAACATCGAAGCAATTCTTACGAAAATCACTTCTATAGAGAATCACCTCGGTATCAGTGTTGGATCACCCGCAAGTGTCACCTCTAACTCCTCGTTTACGGAGAAACCATTCCCTTACCCCTTTCTTACAATAAAGGATCGACAATTCTGCTCAATATTGTTTCATTCCAGCTATAATTTATCCTCGTATGTTCGTGCTTTGGAATTGCAAAATGCGGCGCCATATAATACCAAGGAGCCAACTCTAGGTGGCTTTTCTTATAGTCCACATGAGTTAGTAAGACTATTTTTCAACCATTCATATATCTGGTACCCCATTCTGAATAGGCGAGAAATTTTGATTGAAAAGCTGCCACTAGTAAATGATATCATGAACAATGAAGGAGTCGAATCATTCTTGTTCCTAATGATTTTAGCAATTGGCGGTATAAATGCGAATGACGTAGAAGGCGCTATTCAAGCTGACAAGCTACACTCTCAAGCCATGTCCATGCTTCATTATGTACTAGAGGATATATCATTACTGTCAGTTCAGTGCTTGATACTGCTGGCTATGTTTTATGGCCTACAGGTAATGCCAATAAAAGCCCAAGAGTATGTAACGATCGGTTCAACAAAAATGAAAAATCTTATAGAAGTCTGGTCAGTTGAACGGTCGCAAGGGAAAGAGTCTTATGCACTTGATAAGTACGAAACAAGAGCCTTTTGGGCCTTATTTATTCTTGAAAGCGAGTATTCTGGAACACTGCATTTTGCTGATACAGGACTATCTTCTTACTCTAATGATATCGAATTTCCCTCATTGATTGAAGATGATTGCCCGGTAGATGGAGGATACGTTGCATTGGACCCTCATTTTCTTTCTGAAATAGGAGTAAGAAAAATTATTGATAGAACACGCTATACATTCAACGAATCTAAATCGTTTGGATCTAAAAGAACATCATTTGCTCCCCATGTAGCTAAGGAACTACAAGCACAATTAGACGAATGGTATTTGCTATTGCCTGAGTCAATAAAATTTAATAAAGATAGCTTAATGTACCCTTCCGGACATAGTAGTCGGGCTTTTATTCGCGGACAGTATTTTGCGACCGTGTTTTTATTATATTGGCCATGTATTGTGGATATATTAGACAACAGAGAGAATCAAGGCATTGAGCACATGGAAGCTTTCAATCTAGCTATTGATTCTTATGTTCAATTCATTTCTAGTGCTGTTAATGTTCAGCTTTTTGAGTTACCTTTAATATGGACGCATGCAGTTAGTATATTTGCGCACACAGCTGTGATAATAAAGCTCACAGAAGATAGCATGTTTTCCTATGAAAAGCCGGAAGAGCTACAGTCTAGCATTCAGCTTGCGTTCTCATTTCTTGAAAACATTCCAAAGAGTTCTAGTATTGAAAAACTTACGAAAATTCTTCACGAGATGCTTAACACGACATCACCTCGGAGTATAAAAAGTTAGTTTGTTGTTATCCTCATTCCACATACAGGTATGCTACTATATTATCAATGTTCAGCATATAATTCTATAACTCCATAAAAGTTATTCATAAACTACGAGATGATGTACTTAAAAGACTGAGCTCCCAAAATATTTGTGTCATCAGCCGCGTTATTACGGGTTTCGTTGCTTTCTGAGGTAGTTTTTTTTTCTTTTGCAACTCGACGCTGTATCTCACACTAAATCCATCTTTGAACCCTCTTTAAATGAGACCAGGTAAGGTACCTAACTCTACCATATAACCTAGTTATGTGACCGCGCGCGATGCATCATTAATGTATATCAATGAATTGATAGAAAAAAATCATCATCATTAATTGATCGTGGACGCGTCACCCCTGCAGAATCATCCGCTTCCCATGCATGCATGCATGCATACGCGCATATACATGCATATGTCGCAATTTTTAACGTTGGTAGTTGGTCTTACCCGGGGCATGAATGTGCTGAGATAAAGACCCCTCGGAACAAACATACAATTAATAAGACAAGACACTGGACTGTTGAAAGTTCGGAAAAGACTCATCTATATATCGATATATTAATTATAAGTATGTATACGTATATAGACGCTCTGGCAATAAGCTTACGGCGAATAGATTATCATCATCATCATTAATTGATGTATTCATGCACGATATTCGCGATGTTTCGATACCCATGGCCATGCATGCATATATGCATGGCTATAATATGTTATACAATTGCGAATTTAAAATTTTTTAAACGCTGGCTGAAGTCTACCTGTTCACATATAATACTCCACAAAGGCATAACTATCAGATAGCTTAGCTATCGCTAGCTTCTGTTACATATATGCATATACATATTTGCAAGCGGGCAAGTACTTCTCTAGCTATAGCGCTAGTTCTGGTGTGCGCATGCCGCAATCTGATTCCTTGCATATGGCCATCTTCCTCATTATGTATCATCACCGGAATGAACACATTGAACTGTTAGCTAGCTAGAGGATATCACATCGCAGCATGGAAGTACTAAATATCTATCCATATTTGATTGAATCCCCCAACAAGACATACATGCTTAGTATACTAGCTAGCCGTATAAGCACAAAAGTACCGGATCCATGCTATAATAATATAATATACGCATGCGCGCATGTTATATACATAAAATATTTGTTTTATTTCTATTTCTACCGGATCTGGATTTTTGGATGAACATCTATATATATAGAGCTAGATCTAACAGTGATGATCTACTCAGGCGTCTACGAAAAAATGCACCCGACTCAAGAGGGCAGATATACTAATATATATCTCAAATCACGTTATTGAATATATCCTTTCTTACGACAAAATGTTATAAAGGTTCCCAGGTTCTCGTGCAATAATGGATTTGCTGAATATTGAAAATCAATCAGTATTTTACTGTATCCAGAATGTCGATGTCGCCAACCAAAAATGTTACCGCCACAGACATTGTTATAGAGGATTTTGGCAGTGAAACCTACGAGGATCATATTTTCCGCGACCCTCATATCGCTGAATTTTATCGAAATAAATATTTCGAGAGCAATTATGAAGGTAGACATCATTTTGATCCAGAGCTAGAATGGACACCTGCTGAAGAGAAATCGCTCCTGCGTAAGACTGAGTTACGTGTGACTGGGTTAGCCTTTTTCCTGTTCTTTGCTCTTGATGTCGACCGAGGAAATTTATCAAATGCCCTATCAGATAATTTACTTGATGATCTTGGGATGACTACCAATGACTACAACTTGGGTTCCACGATAAATTTGGTTTTCTTCATCATTGCAGAGATCCCAGCCCAGTTGATCTCAAAAAGAATTGGGTGTGACGTTTGGATTCCACTTGAAATGACCCTATGGTCTGTTGTTGCCATGACACAGGCTGCTATTAAAGGTAGGACTGGGTTTTTTATCACAAGAGCATTCCTTGGATTGTTACAAGGAGGGTTTATTGCTGATATCAACCTTTGGTTATCCTATTTTTATACAAGCAAGGAGCTGCCTATGAGAATGACTTTTTTCTATATTGCGAACCCTCTTACGGCTGTTATCACATTTTTACTGGGATATGGAATCCTTCATATGGATGGAGTTAGAGGTCTTGAGGGATGGAGATGGCTTTTTCTACTCGAAGGATTATTTACTTTCTTTATTGGGATATTTGCCTTCTTTGCAATGCCTCCATCAGCTGTTCAAACCAAAGCACGCTGGAGGAAGAAGGGATGGTATAGTGAGAGAGAAGAACAAATTATGGTTAACCGAATATTAAGAGATGATCCTTCCAAGGGAGATATGAACAACCGCCAGTCTCTATCCTTTATGACATTGGTAAGAGGCATATTTGACTGGGATATTTTTCCTATATATATCATACGATTCCTTGGTGATATTGGAACTGCACCCGTTTCAAACTATTTTACATTGCTTCTTAGGCAAATGGGATTCAATACATTCCAAACAAACTTACTTGGCATTCCACCAAATATTCTATCTATTATAACTATGGTAGCGCTAACATGGATTGGTGATCGCTTCAGAAATGGTAATGCAATAGCAAATTATATCCAGACATTATGGTGCATCCCACTCTTAGGTGTTCTTCGCTGGTGGCCTGGTGCCGCTCTCACGGGTAATGCAAATTTATGGGGTACTTATGTTATTTTGTTACTTGCTCAGGCGTATCCCTGTGCAGAGCCTGTAACTATTACATGGTGTTCGGCCAATGCCAACTCAGTCGGAACTAGAGCAGTGTCTGTTGCTGTTGTCAACATTTTTTCTCAGTTAGCCGGAATTGTCTCTAAAAACATATATCGTGAGGATGATTCGCCTCTTTATCATAGAGGTAATGAACAATTGTTCGTTATAGCCATAGTTCAACTGGTCTTTATTAGTTTGACCGTTGCCTATTATAAATACAGAAACCATATTCGAGATAAAAAGTGGAATGAACTTGATCAAGGTGAAAAGCTCAAGTATCTCAATGATCACACCTCTTCGGGGAATAAAAGAATAGATTTTAGATTTCAATATTAAACTGTTTTAGAACTTTCTATAATACTATGAAATAATATGTAATACTCACAAACTTGTTAGAGACATATGTTACGTGTGCATGCATGTGAAAGAGTTAATCTACTTTTGTCTATTTGTCATGCCAGTCTTTGGAAACAGTCTTACCAAATAATCACCAATCTGGACTAGGAGTCAGAACGATGTAGTAAAAGCTTATAGATTGAATCTGATTCTATAGTAGACTACAATTATGGTTTAGTTTCCTCCTCATAATCTGTCTCGTAAGGAATTTCTGCTTGTGGGGTATAACGAAACAAATGCCTTCGCTCTCCCCCATGCCAATCAAGAAGAGCGCTATGAACTGTTCTTCTATTATCCCAAACTACCACTGTGCCATCCTCCCAACGGGCTCTAACATGAGTGTCTTGACTCTTTGAAATGATGTCATAAAGGAAATTCAACAAATAGTCTGATTCTTCTTTTTTGTAGCCAACAATACTTCTTGTGAATCCACTATTGACAAAGAGTGCTTTCTCTTTTGTAACAGGGTGAGTTCTAACTAGTGGATGCTCAAACTTCACTGGTTCACGACGCACTACACCACCACTTGAGCGTGAATGCTCAGCTTGTTCGAACCCGGAATGAACTGCCTTAAGACCATGAAGTCTCTTTTTAAACTCAGGAGATAGTCTCTTGTATATTTCGACAGTATCCGCAAAAACGGTATCACCGCCTGAAGGTGGTAGTTCCAAAACTCCTAAGAAAGTAGTTCCTGGCGGCTGTCGTTCATAAGAAACATCGCTATGCCAGCCAATAGAGCTCACTCTACTCTTGAAAAAATCTCCAAAATAATCATGACCCTTCTCTCTGAAAACAAGATGGACTTCTTCATGCCCAGGGGGAGCACTTGATGTTGGGTGGACATGCTGATGCCCAAAGTGTTCAGCCCATTTTATGGCATCAGAAATAGGCAGTTCTCTGAAGTCCTGATCACGGAACACAACCACTCCTCTTTCGGCAACATACCTGGCAAGGTCATTTTTGGCCTCCGTGGAAAGTTTAGACAGCTGGATGCCCCTAATTTCCGTTCCGAAATTTGGAGTTAATGCAATAACGGAATAGCCAAACTTCTCGAAAAGTTGAGGCTCGCGAGCTCTGAGGTCTTCTTCGGTTTCAGGAATTCCTTTAGGAAAAAGGTTGGCTAACTTAGGATCTGCCTTTAAACCAGGGTCTGAGAACTCAAATAATTCATAGGGAGCGTACTTCGAGTTAGGATCCTTGGTAGGTGCATAGGCTGGGAACTTCAATGGAGGATTGAACTCTTTGGTCTCCCCCTTGGGCTCATCGGCAGGGACGTTAGATTCAGTACCAAGACTTAACTTCTGGACACTTTCAGTGATAGTAGAGGACATCTTTAATTGCTTGCTAGCATAAATAAACGGGAGTCAAATTAAAGGGGACTAGCTCATATATATATATATATATATATATATATCTAGGGTATATTCATTGAGGAGCACGATAGTTTCACTCCTTGTTACGCCATTTGCCACCCCAGTGAAGTAAATTAATCATGATGATGACTCCATCTTGGAATGATTTGTCAGGTATGCTCTTCGCTTAGATTTTTGTATATAACTCCTAAGCGCAACGCCATCATCCTAAGCACTAGCGTCATTGCGGAGTCCGACCAGAGTATTCTACCCCATAATATTATTAGAGATATAGAGCCCAAGCTGTCTAAAGCGCAGCTGCTAGTGAATCACCGGAGATGACAGTGCAGATCTGCGGGTGTCGGCACAATATTTCGAGAAAGTGGACATTTGATTAGGTATTCCATAATAATTTTATGATAACATATTAAAATATTTCGAGATCTCGACATAACCATAACTGCATCATAGAATGGGACCCAAAGCCGGTGTAAAGCAATGAAAACTTACAATTAATTGTACGAAAATACGGATCCGGATATATTACAACTAGCTATATATAATTATAAATACTATACGTACGCGTTTATACACGTACGTACGAAGTTATAGCGATATTAGCTAGATCGTGCGCGATAGATCATTGCGCCGATCTAGATAAGCACATGCCACATGCGTTGGCGCCATGTTAGCTTTGAAAGAACGTCCATGGGCCACGGGCCTGAATGGTGCACGTACGTACGCGCATGTTATGTAAATTTACATGCACATATGCGACGTACGTATTTAATTAATGCGATCTCTAGATCTGATCTCTCATCTCTGCTACAAATAACGTACGAGATTCACATATTGGGATGTATAGCCCTAGCTAGAGTGTAAATCTGGTACCGATGAGAGAGAATGAGTAAACTCAGCCTACAGGCGCCTAAAGGCTGATTTCTCGATTGTAATTCTACCGGTACGTACCTAGAGGCCTCTTTGTCGACTCTACGCATATACGCCGTGCTTTGATGATGGTTTTGTAGTTCTATTGTGAGTTTACAGCTTTCTACTAACTATATATTGAATATCAAATCTGGAAACCTAGAGGAGGTCGGGAGGTTATGTTAATTAAAATCACAACATTCATGACGATATGAAATCTTTAATGGGCTTACGACCAGCATTTATTTTGTTAAAATGTATTAATTGTATAAAGGGATAGGTACTAATGTTTGACCAAATTACGTACTCTCCAATCTTGGGCCTTCATTAGAACATATATTAAATCCAAAGTTGGAGTTGAAATGTTTAACGATTTGCCTGCTTTCAATGGTTGACCGAAAATAGCCTCAACTTCCATTGGTCGCTCGTTTATCAAATCTACCATCATACTTGATGTCAGTCCATTTTTTGCCTTATTGGTCTTAGCAATTAGCTCATCAATAAGGTCATAATCCAACTCTATATTTGCAGCTCTAGCAATATCTATAACTTCTCTCATCAATCTTTTACTAACATTTAAGGCATCAGGGCTAGATTCAAACAATTGTTTGGTATTAAGCATAGTCAGTGCCGTTAAAGAATTCCATGTGGCATTCCAAACCACCTTTTCCCATCTATATTTGAGAATATTATCGACCACTGTTACTTTAGCGCCTCCTAATACCAAAAGATTGCTGAACGAGTTTGCCTCAGACGAATCTTTACTTTTGTTTGCATTATTCCTATAGTATGCTCCCAAGGTTAGACTGTCTTCATTAAAGACATCCACAACACCTGGAGATACTTGTTTGGCACCAACCCATGTTACTGCAGTCAGTATTGTATTATCCGGAAATGCCTTAGCGAGATATTCTTCTGCACCGACGCCATTTTGAATAATAACTATGGTAGTTTTACCTGGGGTGACTGCATCCTTGATTGCGGCAGGTAGCGATTCAGGCTCAAGAGCTTTGTTCGTACATACCACAAAAGAGAATTTTATATCCCCTACTTCTGAAGGGTATTTGACGACTTTATGAGGAGTGAATGTTATTTTACGGTCAGGTAGTTCTACTATGATGCCCTGTATATTGTTAATTTTTACTTGAACGAAACGCTCTGTTTGATATGACTTACGTTTTCCCTCACTGCAGTATAATTCGAGCGTCCCACGACACTAACTGCTGCCTTCCCACTTTTATGCAATATTGAAGCATAATATCCACCAATGCTGAATATTAGTAATGAACACTTGATTATATCTACAACCGTATACTCACGCCCCCAGACCATAAATAAGAACATCGGACATTGCTAATGCGACTTTGATGTGCTGTTTTGTGACTCGTGTATGAGAATGTGTTTTATGGGCACAACAGATTCCTTAAATTGTATCAGCAAGTTCAACGGACAACCTATGTCTTATTTATATATATAACCGTGTACGTATGCTGGTTACCCCACACGTGGGGTAGATCTAGATTGTTTACCCCACATAATATTATAAGCGCCCATGCACTGGCACTGGTAGTTTATGATGATGATGATGATGATGAAGATGATGATATAAACCGGGGCTCCCCCACGCGTATACATACCTTTCGATAAAGATAAATTCGTGCCTCTCACCGCTAGCGCTAGTATTATTTATTAATGATAAAGGTCATGGCTTTAATATTGTAGTTTTAGGTAATTTCGGTATATTTCCAAGATATGTTCTTCTCTATATATAAACAGTAACTTATTGGAATTAGCTTATGTACCGCTGTACGCGCAAGAAAGCTCCAATATTTCAGGACAACCCATTAAAGAGCCCATTAGCGCTAGCTCACTGAAAATGACCCCTCATTTTGTCCCGACGATATAGATATGTTAGTGGCACCAACAGAATTAGCATCACTGCATCTAGAGCGACGTTATAAGAGTAACCCTTGAGGTACCGTGGAGCATCCTCGGTTTTCCATACAAACAGAGGCACCCAGACAGAAAAAGTGTTTCCAAGGGTATTCATAGTGGACAAGGTCAGCGCACGTTCCACATTATCCCCCGAGCATATTATATTAGCCCAAGAGTAAAGAATTGCTGCAATCGAATCTGCCGTTCCAGATAAAAAGAATGCAAGCATCTTGCCTCCATTACTTATATTCCATATTGTCAGAAGAATCCCGGCAATGAGATTTAATACTGCCACGTATGCAATCAAATAGTGATATGAATCACGCACAGAATCGGCAATAATACCATTGATAATTGAGAAAACCATTGTGACGGCAGGAATGACAGTGGTTATAGTATTGGTTTGGTAATTGTTATAGTTTTCTTCGAGCCACAAAGTTAATCCCGAGTTAGAGGAGATTCCATCTGCTTGAGAAAAGAAAACAGCAAATAGTACAAGAACACCAAAATGCCAGTTGCCAAAAATAGCCTTCTTGACAGACTTGTATGAAAGGCTTGTATGAGAGGATCGTCTACCCTCTCGAAGCATTCGAAGCTTAGCAAGTCGCATTTCCTCGTCAGAGAGCCACCAATTCCATTTCCTTGGCTTATCGGGCAACCCTGGAAGCGTGAAGTATCCATATGCTGTTACCGGAGTAGTAACAATAAATGCAATTACATAAAGCCATTGCCATCCAGCCAGCCCATGAAGACCATCAAGATTTTTGTAAGCTGCAGCCTGAATATACCCTCCAGCCATTGACCCAATTTGAGAGGAGCAAAAGTAAATGGCCGATCGTTTAGTCAGTTCTGACTGGGTATACCAGGATCCAAGAATCCATTGTACTGTAGGGAAGAAAAACGACGACAAGAACCCAATACAAAACCTCATGGCGTACAACTGGTGATAGTTGGTTAATTTGAACATTGCCAACGTGAAAACTGACCAAGCAGTGTCCATTACTGGCAAATAAATATGTATAGGTAGTTTTGTTGCTAACAGGCTCAATGGAATCTGTCCGAAGATGAAGCCAGCCATATATACTGATGACTGGTAAGTCAGTTGGTTACCGTACATACCTAACGCTTCTTTCATCCCAGAAACATAAGCATATGGCACGGTAGAGGAATCAAGTGTTTTGACAAACGAAGAGAGAAACAGATAGAGCAATATTAAAAGGTCGAGCTTAAGAATCAGTTTTCTTTCAATGTCAGTATCACTATCAGAGAACCATTGGTACCATTTGTGAGTGGTTTGGGGGTGATTGAGATACTCCAACTCCTCAGCAGTCAACGACTCTATAAACTCATCCTTCCCAGCTGAGTCAGTAGCTACTACGCTTTTCTCATTCAAGACACCTTTATCTGCACCGGCTACCTCGTGAGATACGATTGGCAACGCCAGTTCATCGTTTGACAAAACAGGAATAACAGGCTCTCTGCTAGTCATACTGAGAAAACTTTAGAAAGTATTATGGTAACAACAAAACTTTGCTATAATCACATTAGGGCTACATATATATATGTAGTATTGAGCCTGGAAAAGTTTTTCAATGCAGCCTTTGTGCTTCGCTTTCCTCTCATTGCAACTTGTCACGGGAAATGATGAGATCATATAACTGTATATATATCTGAATTCCTAGCTAGCATCGCGATCCTGCTTTGCAAATTGTCACGTATGTGTACATATGTATGTTATGTGTATAACATGAATATTCCGGTGGGAGTAGCTCAGTATACTCCTACGGGCAAGTCATATGTATTTCGCGCATGTTATGTGCCCTATATGGCGCTTTAAATTTACAAGAGGCGCCTGCAAGCGCGTTACATTATATTAAAATCCCACCTGAAAATTTATGGCGATCTTGACGATCATTCATTATTGTGCATATATATAATACATGTACATACGTATACTTTTGTATGTACCGTTATTACCATATGTACATGGTATACCGTATAAAGCGTTAGCCGTCGAACTCCACACACCGAATTTGGGGAATTCGAATAGCGGCTAGTATAATGGTGTTGATGGTCTTCAACGATCTACTACCATCTAGTACTAGGCCTGAAAGATGAAAGTGAAGCCATTTATCTTTAGATCAGACATCTGAATGAGAAAGCAGTAAATAATATAAGTTGCTGTATGTCCAGCCACGCTACTGTATATTTTTTACAGCTACATTACGGCCCAATTGGTGTAAAATAAACTGAGAAAATGATAATTAATTGGGTATAAAATCAAGTTATAGAAAAATATATGTACTTATATAATGATGAATGGGTATAATTAATATTGAAGAATGGATTGTATAAAAAAAAACTTAATGGGGGTCATAGAAGCGAAGTCAAAAAAGGATGAGCCACTTAGTAAAGTAAGCCAGCAGCGGCAACAGCAAAAGCTGCAACGTACTGTCCGACAGCAACAGCCGCAGCACCGTTGGATTGTTCAGGAGAAGTAGCAGCAGGCTGGCAGTTATCGTCATTGCAGACAGTAGTGTAATCAGTAGCAGTCGCGACAGTAGTAGCATCACAGTTTCCAGTGCAAATGGTAGTAAGAGTCTCGCACTTGTTATCGTCGCATGAAGTGACAGTCTTGGTGACAGTGGTCTTGTTGTAAGAAATGTCAGTGGTACAATTGGTTGGAGCTCCAGTAGTGGCAGGTGCAGGTCCACTAGATACTGGATCAGCACTTCCAGTGGAAGCAGGAGCACCAGTGTTAGTAACAACGCCGTGATCTGAAGTGGCAGGGACAGCAGATGTTACATCAGCATTAGAGGAAGCAGGAGCTTTAGAAGAAGCAGGAGCCGGAGCATCAGAAGAAGCAGGAGCTGGGGCATCAGAAGAGGAAGCAGGAGCTGGGGTAGCAGTGCTAGATCCAACAAGATTATCAATACCAGTGATGGTAACACCAGCACTTCCACAAAGTTTCTGAGCGAAAGAAATAACATTTTGCAGCTCGTCAAAGCTGCAGGAAGCAGTGACACATGGAATTAAGCCACTGATAAACTTATCTGAGCCACAAATACAAGCGATATCTGTCATGGAGCATCCAGTA
Organism: Groenewaldozyma tartarivorans; assembly: GCA_030574255.1. Taxonomy (NCBI): domain Eukaryota; kingdom Fungi; phylum Ascomycota; class Dipodascomycetes; order Dipodascales; family Trichomonascaceae; genus Groenewaldozyma; species Groenewaldozyma tartarivorans. Next base: position 152,375 of record JAJMEQ010000006.1, on the reverse strand, counting down.
TTACTGAGACCATCACCCAAACAGCTAACGGCACAGCTTGGAAGGCCGCTGAGAGCAGAGGAATCAGCGGCAGCTGCATTGACAGCAGAGAAAGCAGCTGCAATGGTAATAAGGGCAGTCTTGGAAAACATTATTAAAGATAGTTGAAACGAGGGACGACAGTTAGAACTGAATGGGCCGATAAGATCTAATGGGAAAGGATATGAAGAAGGGAAAGGAAGAAAGGAAAATAGTTCACATATATATATTGTTCAGGGATTAAAGGTTAATAAAAGGTATTCATACTTTTCATTTCTTCATTCCTCTCATTGGGGAAAAATGGGGTTCATAACATTAACTCAGGTGCTTTCTCGTTATGGTCGTTAATGTTAGGGTAACATCCCTAGGCCTGAATCAATCTGTGCAAAAGAAAACCTTAATACGAGCCTCACCCATGGGCCAGCTAGCAATCTCTGCCCTCATCATATGGTACCTGATCAGCCGATCTTGGTTCTTCCACGAAGCATGGCACGATTTCCAATTCGTTAATTAACATTAAACTTAACCTTAATTAACATGTATACATGTACATGATCATGAATAGAATTCGAATCGCGTAAGTTTTTAGTTATAATTAATATTATAACGCTATGCAAAATAGTTGAATATGTCTGCCGAATACAGAAAACTTGATATGCATGATGCGAATTTGCCTTGTCTAGGGCTAGCTCATATTTGCACTTTACACGTCATGTATGAGTTGTCTTCGCGTATCTATATTGTGACGACCTGAGAATCCTCGGAAATAGGAAAAATATCGTACGTTTCCACGCAGAGTTAAATCAGAATGAACTGATATTTTCTAAAAAAATTCAAGGGCTTGCCAAAACACTGTAAGAGATAACACTAGAAGTCTCAGATCATGGCTCCTTCAACTTTTTGATAATTTTTCATTACCATGGTTGGGTTTTATCGTCACGGTCATATAGACCCACTCAAAACTTGCTTTTTAGAGGAAACTAATACTGTTTTCAGAAAGTGGTACGTCTTTAAGGTAGCCGTCTCGGCCATATGGGCGCTACAAAGTCCCACTGCAAAAAGCTAATACATAGTACGTTAGTACTACGTTGCAGTATGCAATATTTGCGTTTTCCATTTCTAATTTTTTCTTCGAACAGTAGGCCAACATTCTTGGCCGGGATACGACGAGAACAGAGTTTGAGCAACCCAACTACCCTAGTCAGCTAGAAACATCCCAATCGGGATACTCATAAGATTATCGTACCTATGCTTCTTAACTCACTTTTCATTTTTCATACTAAATTGAGATATGATGGTTATACATCTTCGAAAGTCAAAGCCAAACCTTCTGATGGCATGTAAATGACCACCAACATATGTGCGAGTTAGTGCAGTTTTTTTAACTTCAAATTATTCCTTAATTAATGTCCTATAGACTTTGTCGGAATTTATTCCTTATTAGTACGCTATCGTTCAAAAGGTTAGCGCCTCGGCGCCGCCTCCTCAAATATCTGCATACGTACGACGCGGTCTATCCAATGTAAACAAAGAATTAAAGAGCAATACAGAAACGCGTCCACGTAAGAAATATCATAATATGGCCCTTGCACAGCAAAATGGTGCGATATCATACGGATATCAGCTCATGAACAGCGTCTGTTTTAACACACCAGGGATTTTAGATGCATTGCCATGAGACACGACATATACGCAATGGTCCGATATATCAATATGAAGAGCAAGTCTAGAGCAAGGTATCAGCCGACAATAAAAGATCCAGTTGCCCCACAGAAAACGCATATACAGCAAAATCTCGATCTCTCTCATTCATCGTCATCCTTATTCTTGCAAACAATTCAACCATCCAATATTGTCTGCAGTGAAAGGTCGGTAGCTACTCTATTGCACAAGCACTGTCTCTTGAGCCTTATCAAGAGCAGATGATGGTTTGACTCTAATACTTTCATTTCACTATCGGTGTCGCAGTCAATTATAAAAGTGTAAAACAGGTCACTGATATCGATCTAATAGTTCGTTCTTATGACATCCGCTACTCAACATCAACAGCGCCTCGCTTGTGGATCGGGAATAGAAAGGTATAGTACAATTATAATGAAGCACCATTTCTACCAGAGTAAATATGCGTCCCTATTACATCTCATGCGTGCTAACAATCAGTCTGATGGCTAAATGCATGATATGAATTTACTTAAAGGATATTAAACTCCAAAAGCATCCAAATTCATTTGGAGCCAGCTTCAGTATTCACCAGCTAGATAACCTTCAACTAATTTGCGAAGGTACCTGAGAATTGTCCCATTTGTAAATTGTGTCAACATTAGATCATCGGTTTATAGGCACTAGCGCTGGTTATAATTTGTGACAGAGGGTGAAGTTAGTGTGACGTCGTCCTTAAACACATTCGGCTGATCGGATGTTCTATCATATTCTATTTTATTCTATTCACTCGTTTATTTATTTATATTGTATGATCTTCCTAGATTATTCTTTTTCAACCATTATTATATTTACACACAACATATACAAGCTGTACTGAATTCTGGGTTTTATTTATATTTCATATCATATTTATAATAAATTTTATTTGCTATATTATATTAATCTTAGCGAGTCATTCAAGCTTTAGTAGTTTAAAGCCTATCGGCTACTACTGGCGCTAAAGTCTGGTTCCAACAATTTGGCGCCAGATCTGGTGTTATAGTACAGTGTATAGGGAACGATCTCACAATAAACTCTGCCTTCGGTTTACAAGAATAATAGTAACGTTAACGTTACTGGTAACATACAAATTCTATTGGTCAATATTAACAATAACAATATTGGCTAGTAGTAGGTAGTTATATACGCGTACTACCATATAATGATAGAATCCAGGTAGATCAAGATCGATCGAATTCAAGAGATCTGCAAATTAAACGCCTCCGTGTTATAATATATCATAGGTAGTAACAAAATGCGCAGTAGATGGCTGGTCTGTGGATATCGCTAGCGCTAACTAGTTAAGCCTGAACCGTATTGTTTCTCTTAGGGCTCTCCGGGGAGCTTACTAGTAGAATTTTGCTTTTGATCCAGTCATAGTTGTTCTTAGATGCTGAAGTTATTGTATAAGGACTATTAAAAATGGAAAGACAAATCTTGATACATGCTGATGGATCGGTGAAATACCATGATGACGTTAACAAGTCACCAAGTCCAGATTCTCTTGTCGGGGATCAGGTTCTTGTCAAAGTTGGATATGCTGGAATCTGTGGTTCGGATTTGAAAGAATATCTGGGCGAACATAATTTTGCCCCAGATGCAGAGTCAGTGGGGTATAAAGAAGCCAAGGCTCGTGGAGATTTTGTTATAGATTACCCATTCCCATTAGGTCATGAGTTTAGCGGGGTTGTTGTAGGATTGGGACCAGATGCTAAATCCAAGAACCCTAAACTGGAAATTGGTACCAAATGCTCTATCGATGTTTCATTTGGATGCTTGGAGCAAGGGAAGTCGGAATCTGATCAGTGCGTATCTTGTAAGGTAGGCAATGCTAACATTTGCAAAAGTCTTTGCTTAAGGGGGTTGTCAGCTCCTGGTGGGGGGTTATCAACTCATTCCATAGTTACTGCCGATAGAGTACTTCCACTATCTCCAGATATTAGCCTTAGGATCGGGGCAGTGGTACAGCCCTTAGCGATAGCATGGCATGCTGTGAGGATATCTGGTATTGCCAACTTTCCTCCAGAAGAACGGACAGCAGTTGTTTTTGGTGCTGGGCCAATTGGGTTAGCTACTATTTTAGCACTGAGGGGTATAGGCGCATCTCATATTTTAGTAAGTGAAGTCGCTGACATTAGATGCAAACAGGCCTCTGCGATATTGGCTACTGGCAATGATGGGTCGTTTAAGGGCACTGTCATAAACAGTAAAGAAATTGAGGATCAAGGAAAGGTTTTATCTGAACAAATAATTAGGCAATTTAGTGCTGACCATGAAGGAGCCTCATTTTGTTACGACTGTGTTGGTATTAAACCTACTTTTGAAGCTAGTATAGCATGTTTGCGACCACAAGGAACGGCTGTGAATTTAGCTATCTGGCCTAAGAATGGGCCCCATTCTAGGGTGGAATTCAATCCGATGGATGTTACATTACGTGAACGAAGGTATATGGGCTCTATGGGACTTGCTCGACGTGACATGGAAGAAGTAATCAAGGCTCTTGAAAGCAAAAGAATCCCATTCAGTGCTGTAGAAGCAATGATTACGAAAGATATTGATATTAGTGATACTGTTGAGGAAGGTCTTGAAGCTTTAATTCATAATAAAAGTACTCAGGTTAAAATACTAATAAAAGTGAATGGAGAACAATGATTACGAATAGCTATTTACAGATTCTGTGGAATATTTCCTATTTAGCTTCCAAAATAATCAGCTTTATTTTATGTTTAATATGCTGTTTTATTAAATGCTTAAATGCAAGAAATAGGTGCCCTGTGCGCCTAACTTTATTAAGGAAACAAGTATTGATATAGTGTATTTTAATATATTTGTTGAATTTAATCAACTGATATTTTTTGTGAAAGATTTCATATATTAATAGTAATGGATAGTGTATCTAAAATTTGTATGTTGTGGCAGATTGATAATCTGATCGCCTGGCGTTATATAACATATATAACCATGCATATAACCATGCATATGCATTATGATCGGATCTCATCGATAACCTAATTGGGAAATTCAGGGGTAGATTACAATGAACGTTCTTACATATATGCGCACATATATGTATACCCATCAAGAAATCAAATGAAAAAAATATGATATTGCTACATATAAGGGCTAAACTAAAGATTGAAATGAATAATAAAATTCATTCTTAAGCCCTTTAACCAAGAAATCTTGGGCATAATCGTACATAGAAATTGCTCCAGCGCCAGCAACAGCACGAAGAATATTAGCACCGCAACCCTTAAACAGAGATTTTGCACCTTCTTTGGCAATAATCTGTCTGAAAGCATCTAAGGAGCTAGAATACTTTACAGCTTGCCCGGATGTCATCATCATTCGACGTCGAACAGTATCAAGAGGATAAGCTGCTGTGGATGAACCAACAACCACTCCCCATCCCAGAAGAAAAGAGGCCAGAAAAGAGCCTTGCAATGGACCGATCAAAACAACAGGTTTGAGGGAATCATACAGACCAAAATAGAGACCTCGGTATACAATAATACCTCCAATGGAAGGTACAAAACCCCTATACAGGCCGACAATACCATCAGATCTATAAGTTTTCCGATAAACATCAATGAGGCCGTTAAACTCACGTTCACCTCCTGGTTTCTTGGCGTCGTTCGCAAGTCTAGTCCTGGCATAATCAAGGGAATATAAAAACAAGCTGGATGTGGCCCCAGCAAGAGACCCTGACGCAAGATTACCTGCAAACCAGGGCCAATATCCTTCTTCTTTTTTGAATCCAAAAAGAGACTTGAAGTAATCTTTAAAAGCAAAGTTGAAGGCCTGAGTTGGAAAGTATCTTATGATGTTGACAGTGTTGCCTCTCCAGAATGAAGTGAGTCCTTCCTCTGTGTAGGTTCGTCGAAAGCAATCAATAATACCACCATACCTTTTGCTGAGACGACCTTGTTTGATCATTTCATCTTGATTTTGAACGAGCAGCTTTACACGCTCAATTGGAGCAGCTATAGTCTTAGAGGTACCAGCAGCAACCCCACCAAGAAGGAAGTCAACAAGAAAATTAGAATCAGACATTGCGAGCAAAACAAAAAAAAAACAAAGAAAAACTAAGGAACCGTTCTAAGTTATAACCGGGATGAAAATCGGGACAGGTGTAGAAACGAGCGCTAGTTTTTATAATGGGGTACTAGTACGTAAGAGTAAGCAAAGCAGCGTATGGGAATGAAGTTTCTAGAAATTGTGATTGGCTCGTCACTCCTCCAGGACTGTCTGGAAGAATGCTAAGCTCTAGAGAGGCTGGCAACTTATCGGATCAAGACGGTACAAGCAGCCTACAGCTACACATCACAGGTTATTAGCTATCTAGCGAGAACTAAGGGAAATCGATGGAAAATACATTCATGGCAAAAGAAAAGCTGAGCGGGCCGTCGGATGACTCAACAGGGGTTCCGCCGAGCGGATGCTTTCTGGTTCCCCACAGAAGTACTTCTGCCAACTTTCAAGCCTCGTGAAATCGTCTCAGCCTTGCACAAGGAATAATTTAGCATCTCGCAAAAGGGCTTTTGTCCTACCATATGAAATCAAGTCAAGCGCCGGCATGTTTCCACAACTCCTGGAGGAGTTTGAGAATGTCGGGAAATCTCGTCGGCTAGTAGATCGACCTAGAAAGCGGATAGCGGGTCGGAAACCGATCAGCCTATAACCGCGAACGTTAATGTCATCATCGTCGCGAATCATGGACGTTGGCGCCCTATAATTAATGTAACATAATATTTAATATTACCAATCCAACGTTCAGGATGTTAGAATATGTTAGCCAGGTATATGGGCCATACGACTATACGCCGCAAATTTTATTTTCATGTTTCTGCCCTAATTTCTCCGAATGGCATCGTGTCTTCGTGCAAAGATTCCCATGTTGTTAGCAGGTGATTGGTCAAAGATTATCGTTACTGTATAAATATTTGTACCATCCGTTAATTAATTCCATGGCCTTTCTCATAATCAATGTATACATGAGACTCTAGAGATCTCTCATAAATCAGGTTTGTAAGCTTACAGCTCGTTCGATCATTCGCCCATGGACTTTGCCTACCAATAATCAATTATACAGGCTAACGCCATACTGTCAGCTCATTAGTTGCGGCAGTCAGCCTTTTCGAGCCTTGTTATAATGGGTTTTATACCCAGAGATATAACCATGTTTACAATGTTAGCAAGTCTGTTTAGCGCGACTAGTATGAACTTGCAAGCAGAGACCATACATTAACTGTCAGTATAAAGATGTGACTAGTCTGTACTGTATCTGACCCTGATCAGATACTTTCTCATGCACTGTGCAGTGGGCCTCGAAAAAGCCATACGATAAGAAATTTTCCGTTACCATTCTGAGAATTGAACTAGAAGAACTTGTGAAGAACTTGTGAAGAACTTGTGAAGAACTTGTGAAGAACTTGTGAAGAACTTGTGAAGAACTTGTGAAGAACTTGTGAAGAACTTGTGGTTTCATCAATTGTCAGGCATACAACGGCATCAGCATACTTATAAGTAAACGCTACATTAGCTGGTTAAAATTATATATGGTGAGAGTAAAAAATAGTGCGGTCTTACCACATCTAGTGAAGTCAGTACGTACTGGTGTAACATGTTATATACCCGTGCGTAGACCCGGGTAGATAAATGTGCCTATTATGCCATGGCCTTTCTTGGACACGCGCCGATATCGCTCTAATTGTTAAAACGTTATCGGAGTTCAATAAGCTAATAAGCATGCGCACGCGGGCGCCGCCGAGGGATTCGGACGTTAAGGTTTACTCGAGCTTGCATTGGAGCGTTAACGTTAACGTTAACGTTAAACGTTTGAAATTTCGAATTCGTCAAGCTAAGTGAAAAATTTGGACTGTACTGTACATCTTTAATTTGTTTTGATAGAGCTTTCCTCTCATACTAGTGGCATTGAACTGACTTTTGTGTACTGCTGATTGCTAGTAAATGTCTACAGGGACGGTAAACCCAATTGAAACGGCACCCAAGAAGCAACTAAGTCATACCGGTGGATTTATTGCCGGGGGTATAGCTGCATGTGGTGCTGTGACGGTCACGAATCCTATAGAGTTAGTTAAAACTCGAATGCAGCTCCAAGGCGAGCTTGCTGCGAGAGGAGAAAGCAAGAAAGTGTATACAGGTCTTATACAAGGTCTCACCACTATATACAAGCATGAAGGGCTCAGGGGCTGTCAAAGAGGTTTATTCCCTGCAGTATGTGCACAATTATAAGATTGAAAGAAATGATTTTTATTTTAAAAATTCTAACTGAGTTGTAGTATATCTATCAAATTGGCCTGAATGGATGTAGGCTGGGGTTCTATGAACCTGCTAGAAGACTTCTAAATACCACGTTTGGATACGAACCAGATGCTCAAAGATATGGGCTAAATATTGTTGCGGGGGCTGTTAGTGGTATAATGGGGGCAATAGCAGGATCACCTTTCTATCTTGTCAAAACTAGAATGCAATCATATTCGCCGGTCTTTCATGTAGGTGCTCAGACACATTATACAAGCATATATAATGGACTCAGTACTATATGGCACACTGAGGGATTCAAAGGACTTTACCGAGGTTTATCTGCAGCTATACTTAGAACTGGTACAGGATCAAGTGTCCAGTTACCAATTTATAACTTTGCTAAGGAAATCATTGAGCATTGGGATTTAGCACCAAATGGACCGATCAGACATTTGCTAGCCAGTGCTACAAGTGGATTGGGAGTTTGTTGTGTTATGAACCCATGGGATGTTATAATGACAAGAATGTATAATCAAAAGGGTAATCTTTACAAGAATCCAATCGACTGTCTTGTAAAAACTGTCAAAATAGAGGGTCCTTTAGCTCTTTATAAAGGATTCATTCCACATCTACTTAGAATAGGACCTCACACGATTCTTACTCTAATGTTCATGGAACAAACAATGAAATGGATGAAAATAGTCGAAGGGGTACCTTTATAATCTTATTATGTACTTATAAATTATTCCTTTTTCCATCCATAGGTTGCTGCTAATCTCTTGTCCAAATGTTCCTTGGCTGTAATACTCTTAGACCCAGAATTTGCTCCTCTGCCTTTTATCTGAGAGATGATGGCACTGGGTACAGGCTCAAGTAAAACATTATTCTGAGGATGACAAAAATAGACAATGGAATATCTATTTTGACCAGTTTCTTGTGATTTCGCTGGGAATTTTACCCGATGAAGTGCGGATTTCAAATATCCTGCAGTCCAAAAGCTTAGCAAATCAGCAATATTGATAATGATAGGAGGACTGGAGAATTCATCCTTCGCTGGAAGAAATGGAACTGGTGTCCATTCATGGGTTATAGGCGAAAGAACCTCCAACCCATCTTCACCTTCTTTTTGAAACAATAACGTCAAACTTCCATAGTCGGTGTGAGCACCCGCGCGAATTTCTTCTTCAGGATCTTGAGATTTTTGTCCATGATAGAAAAGAAATCTTAAGATTGATCCAGTAGGACTCGTTGATTCATGCCTTTTAGCAAACCAATCAGGATCACCTTCTATCTTTAACCCCATACCCAAAAGTTTTAGCAATTTCTGGCATAAGTTTTGGCATTTACTTTGGAAATAAGTGATCTCTTCAATTCTATCCTTAAAATAATCTGGTAGATCTTGATCTAACTCTCCGTTAGTCAAAGTTGCAAAGTTAAACGCTTCCTTGGGATCACCTTTTTTTTGATTTTCTGGGTCCAATATCTCCTTGTTTAAATTCGAATAGCCATGGTTAGCAGGGGTAATGGGGACTTGGGATTTGGTCTCAATAGGTAGATCAAAAAAGCCCTTTGAAAGCGTAAAAACATCCTCGATATCCTTGGCAGTAAAGTCTGATCCCTCAATGAAGACGAACCCCAGTGATGATGCCGCTTGAACGAGCTTATCAGCAGCTTGTTGATCCATGGAACTGATATCAACAACAGCGACAGGTGTCTTAGCTAGAGTAGTGTCATCAGTCATTTTAAAGCCTCCTTCAACTTTTCAAGATAAGATAAGAATTGAATTCTCACTGTTGATGAGACAAGAATAAGGTCCAATTGTACTCGGCCTATAAAATGGGTTTTTATAAATTTATTTAGTAAGTCAAATCAGATCTGTATATTCCCAGATTCGGCAAGCCGAGTCGTGCTAAATACATGTACATATGATAATATATTATATTTTATCAATTTTTATGTTATATTACATGCATGGTAACTTGAGTATAATCTGTAAAAACCCCAAAATAAAAACGAAGTTTATATTCTATAGCCAGCTGGATGATAGGGATCTGATCTGATCTCGATAACATAACTGTTACATGTACATAACATATATGCATATATAGAGATGTACCTATAGCTATAACGATGTTACAGGCATGTCATAGACTTACAGTTATACGTATACTGTTAACATCAATATCACGACATGTCAGATATATCGAGATCTTGCAATTGACAGATCGTTATATGACGATTTTGATATAAACATCAAGCTTTTATAGGGTTACAAGCTTCCGATGAGATCGATCGATCTGGGCGCCCAGTTGCAACGTTAACGTTAACGTTAACGCTGGGACGTCGACGTGACGTCCATGGTGCACCGCGCGCGTAACGTTAGGGTTGACGATGATAATACTGTTATAACCTAACTTCAGAGGTTATAGCTGCAACCGACAGCAGATCTAGCGATCGCACTAAACGCCTGTACGTATAAGCATTAGGTAGTAGCACCACAGCATAGCTATAGGCGCATACTTTCAATTGAAGCGTACCTCAATTTCTTCAGGATTTGTTTCCAAATATCAAATTCCGCGTTGCAACAAATTACTTGTTGTTCAAGCAGGCAATGGTGAAGAGTATGTACTACCTAGAAGCTACAGGTTTGGATGATTCTAATGATAGAAGTAAAATCAATTGATGCTTTCGCTGCCGAAAGACGACAATTCAAAAGTGCACCCCTTTCGACTCTTAAAGGTTCGGTATTAGGAATTGATGGTGACCATTTTATTTCAACGTCTTTAAAAGGGAAGGAACCCTTTGTTGATGCCACTGGTGGCGTTCCCTTAACTCTCGCTAATACTATTTCATTATTCATTGGATCTTTGAAAAGCCAAGATATAGATGTAGTATTTGTATTCAATGGTATTAAGACCCCATTGATCCCAGAAACTTTTACTGATTCTCGAGTAACGATAAGACGAAGGGAAACTGCATGGAATAATATCAGTCAAGGAAATATCGAGCAGGCAGCACAGGCGTTTGAAGATGAGATAAAGGGCCTTGATATAGATGGATGGCTACGTCCTGTTCTACGCTTGCTTTCTCAAAACAATGTGTCATTTTTAGTAGCTCCTTATACTGCAAGCTCTCAACTTGCATATCTGTTAACTGAAAGTGGTAATATTGACGCTGTTTATGGTACTACGGATACCTTTTTGTACAAAGCAGACAAGGTTATCACTGACATTGATCTTGAAAACAATAATATCCAATGGCTAAGTCGTTCAAATGTGCTTTCTGAGTTGGGATTCTCTGATGAGCAATTTCTAGAAGCATCAATTGCCCTGGGTACCGAGCTTTTTCCGACTATTTATCCGATTGTTGATCAAATCCTGGCGTCTCAATCTCCTAATCATCTTAACCCATTTAAAACCTTTCAGGAGGTTACTCAAAATCATCCCTCAACGCTAACCGCTATTATCAATCATCCTGGATCTCCTGCAGACTATGTCAACAGTTATCAGCAGGCTCTTGCAAGAGCAAAGTTTATGCCTGTGCTAAAGGATACTGGTAAGGTTGAACCATTTGTTAGAGGAGGTGAGATTCCTACCGATCTCCATGATATTATTGGCCAAAGATTACCGGATGAAGTTTTATTTTATCATTCACGAGGTATTATATGCCATGATCTGCTAGTCCCTCTTCTCTCGGATGAATTTGTTGTATATCCTCCTCTTGCAGGTGGTGAAAACCCAAAATATCAAAAGCTTGTTACAAATCTCCAGGATATTCGACTCAAGTCATATTCTTTTCTTCGTCATGTCCTTAACAGATATTTCCAACATAAAAAGATAAGAGCAGTCTACTGGTTTAACCAGGATAAGCGTGAAGAGTTTAGTTACAATCCGTCATTATATTTCCAGATTGGTACTAAATGGAAAGTAACATCTAGTAATTTGGAACCAAAAATTGGCACTAATGTAACAATACCAAGTCTTTTTAAAGCACTTGAGGATGAAGAATTTGTTAAACTTTCGAAACCTAGTCCTGATGCAACGAAACAATCAGGGATAGCATTGCCAGTGTTGAAAACAAATTCAGAGATCATTGCAAATACTATATTCCGATTTTTCAATGTTTTGGAATTTATAAAACCTGAGCATACACTATCGCCATGGGGTAAAGCTCTTTTGGTGGCTACTCAGAAGGCGCCACAGTACTCGGAGCAGCTTTCAATTGCTGTTACACTTCTTAAAGATGGCTTTTTAACTGATATTGATGGTAAACTCTCCGAAGAGGAACAGAATATTGAGCTCATTACTAGGGTTTCAGTACATGTACCATTATGCGAGACGAAGTCTGTTAGTTATAAAGGTCCTTTTGATAAGGAATTACTTTCATATCGGTCATTTGTTTCGACCATTACAAGCCATTACAGATGGTTGATAGAGTCCATTGTTGTGTCATTGCTATGCAATGGAGATGCTGATCGAGAAAACAGAAAAAATGCTGAATGGCTCTCATTGGGTGCCAGCCTGCCATTTGGAGATGCTCCTAATGACATCAATGCTATTGCTGTTAAACAATATCTCCGAGAGTTTGACTCTGATGGTGTAAATACACGGGAAAATCTGGTTAAATCATTCAGCTATGTTACCGATAAAATTGAAACAAGTGTTAAAGAAGCCTTTACGTTCTGGGATGCTCTGGTAGAGGCGGTCCTACAGGGCCTTTCTCTGGGAATTTTGACTGATGTTACAGCAGATAGGTTCAAAAGAGCTGACCAATGGCTCAAATCTCGTAGATTTTAGACTATGCTATAGCATTATAAAAAAAATAATAATTGTACACGCTTTTAACATTCACAGCATTACTGATAATAGAACTAATAAAAATAATAAAAATAATAAAATAATAAAAATAATAAAAATAAAAATAAAAATAAAGCTGATAAACTGAATAGCACTTATTGCTTTTCCATTTTTCATCAGATATTCAAAACAAAAATTAAAATGCAAAAACTGTCCAAGCAGTGAAAAAAATGCAAAACAAAAAAAACAAATATAGGGGAAAAAATCTCATCTTGACGCAGACCCTTGATTGAAGCTCATTCTGTCAGTGGCTGCATTTGCGCTAGCAGATGCACTCAATGGAACAGCTGAAACGTTAGTGTCAGGCCCAGTGGAAGTAACAGCCGTACCTGTAGATCCAACGGAACCTGTGGAAACAACAGTAGAACTTGTGGATCGTGTTCCGGTACTGCTTGCACTGACTGTACTACTGCAAGTACTAGCATTACTGCTACTACTACTGCCAGGTTGAACACACCAAAGACGATGAAAAGCCCATGCAGCGGTTTGGCATTCCTTGCTGCAGTATTTTGTACGCTTACAGCGACGACATTTAGCAAATTGTCTAGGTTCAGTTTCCCATTTCCCACAGTCAAAATTTGCACATTGTCTAATACCTCCCTTCTTTTCGTCCTTACGACAAGAATTCCTCATAATAACACCGGCCCATTGCTGTATTTGTTTATGGAACGTCTTCAACGTGAATTTCTCAACCAACTGAAATATATTAATAGTCTCTGCCAAATATTCAGGGTCATAGTCCTGTTCAGATTCAAAGTCATAATCATCATAATTCCATTTCTCATTCTTTTTTCGTGTCTTACCACTTTTTTGTTTCATATAATCCTTATTGCCAGCATCTGGAATCCCATCACTTATCTCCATATCGCTGTCATCAACGTTACTCATTTTCTGGCTACAAGCAGATCCCATTACAGAAAAGCCATTTTTCTCACGATGAAATGTATGCTCACAAGTACCATGATAACACGCAACCTTCACAAGCGGAGGTTTGTGGGGATCGCGAACCGAAATCTGAGGAACTAGATGACAATTTTGAAGTGCTGACTTCAAATGTGGATATTTAGAAACATAGGCCAGAATCTCAAGAACCCATGTAACATCTTCAGCAGTAGGAGAAATCACATGATTTTTAAAAGTCCGTGGCGCTGTTGTTCCTTGAGGTATAGCATTTACCGATGGATCCCCCAATGCAGTGCCAATTCTTTCTTGAAGTGATTGTCCAAGACTTTCAGTCTGCTCTCGAGGCCCTAGACTTGCCCAAATATCATCATCACCTTGTGTGGTATTACGAACAAGTGTAGTATCGTTAAAATCACTAAATGGTGTATTCCTTATACCTTCTGTAATTCCTCGATCTAACGCTGAAATACCTCTGCTGGGTCTCCGCTGTCTTTGAGGATCATGGAACTGGACATCATGATCACCGCGAGGTCTAAACTGGCCTCGGTTACTATCAACGTCATCGCCATTCCATTCGTGATGGTGATGATGATGGTGGTGGTGGTCATGATGATGATGACGATGATGATGATGATGATGATGATGCGGGCGGTCATGGTCATGATCATGATCATGATCATGATCGTGGTCATGGCTATGGCTATGTTCACGTTGAGTCTCATGGTCTGCTGCCCGACTTCGTGTAAGCCATGAATCTTGATGTCTGCTAACCTCCAAAGAAGAGTCGTCTATTGTTGTTCGTTCTTCATTTGCACCTCTTCTGATACCATTTGAAGAGCCCTCTCTTCCGTCATATGCATGCACATACTCATGATATACAGCGCCAGAAGCTCTAGAGTGAAGAAATGACATCATTTGCATTCTATCTGACCTCGATAAAGGCCCCGGAGCATTTCCATTAGTAAAGTTATTATGAACCAATGCATCTGCAATTGAAGGAGCAGTGGTGCCTCTAAATGGATTTTGTGATGACGACATTGTGTTCTCTTCACCAGGAAGTATAACTGAACCTGGTGGAGAGTTTGTCATAATTGATTCCGCATCTGAATTTGTCGTCTGAGTACTGCTACTCAAAGATAAAGACCCAGCTGCTATCGATTGTGATGATCCAGTAAACGTTATTGATGGTGTATTAGAAATAGTTCTTTGTATTGGCTGAGATAATGAATCTTCTTCCATTGGAGCATTATAATGAAAAGATGATACAACTCCCAAGTTTCTTTCTTGAATATTCATTGTACCTTGCCCATTAGAGTTACTATTAATGCTAACATTCAAACCCCCCGGTACCCCCACAGGAATGCCATGCTGTAGCCCAGCAAAGTTATCGACCGTTGTAGCAGATCTTGACACCTCGATACCGCCATTTATTGGTCTTTGAGATGTACAATGGTGATGATTTCCTTTTTCATAGTGTAATGGACCATTTACCTGAAGAAAATTATCGAGAATGGTGGCGATAACAGGTACGAGCCCAGCTTGAACGATCCTGCACCGTATTTGTTCCGTACTTTTAGTACCTAGAAATGCCAAGCATTGTAAAGCAAATGACCATTTCCAAGCAGTTAAATTCTTGTGTGTTCCTTCAATATCATCGCGACATTCCTTGAGGATTGCCACCAATCGCTCTAACCCACCATCGAGACACAAAGTCTCTCTTACACGAGTAGAGCTCGAAACCAAATATGACAAATGGTTCAACGAATAAATCAAAGGCTTCTCAGCAGCACAATCCAGTGCCCTCCGGTCATATAGATTGGCAGATATAGTGACGGACGCTCTGTTTGTTTGGATCGTCCGGAAGTTAGACTCACGCATAGTAACTTGGTCCTACCTTCTGGGCGGCGTCGCACCAATCCTCCCCTAGAATCTCGTGTAAAATTGAACTTCACGCCAATGTAATGCTCTAAAAAGCCTGATTCCAAAGATGTAGTATAGATATCCTTGAATGTGGATAAAAAAGAGGTGGCTCGAAGGATACTATTTGGGGTCCTTCCAGTGTGTTTTTTTTTCAGCAAATCAACGCAAAACTTATTAGGGTTACTTCAGTATAATAAAATGTTGTTTTTGTTGTTGCACGACTAATAGCTATGCAGTTAGCGCACGCTCCCATCGGGAGGCAAATTATAAGGGCGGCGAGTGGATGGTACGTACGCACTAGTAGGATGTGGAAAGTCACCAGCTTTTGCCCTGTGTGGCAATTTCCAGCGCCACCCAAAAGCTAATCGAGAGGAAGATTTCTATGACTGCCCTAAAATGTTAATATCACTCCCGCTGTGCTGAGAAATACTCACCCGGACTGAAATGTACACTCTATCTAAATTGTACAGGTTAGCTCTTTCCTATCCTGACAGCTTATCAGTTGTTGTCCCTGTTATAAGTGTGAACTTATGGCCATGCGGGCTGGTTCGTCTATAGGTATTATTGGTGTTCTCAATACCTCTAATACATTGTGATTATTCTAGTTGGTTTGTTGGAATATAATTTATAAAATTTACATAAGAATTGTAGTCTTGTCATGTTTAAGGTATCCTCGTGTGATATCCCTTTTCAGTTTCAAATTCTCATTATAAAGTATATCAGCCCTATGAAGGGATATTCCAGAATATATTCTAAACATTGTATTTGTCTGCTATCATGGCTCGCTTATATTTTATATTTGTTTGCTGTCAACTGAACAGGGAAGGTTTAAAATACAGATTCTCTTCTCCAGGCCCTAAGGGTAAGCTGGGATCCTATTATATGTACTCTACGGTATACTCATGATGCCCTTTTCTCGGTCAATCCAGGCTGGTCGGTTAGCCGTTGGTCTGTTAGTGTCATACTTGTAAATTGGAGTCACTACGTTCTTATGTATATATACTAAATAATTCATTCATCCATTCGTTCACTCATTTCATACATAAATACACAGCTTGCGTAATCATGTTTATGCAATATTTACATAGGTATACTAAGAGCAATACAGATAAATTAAAATCCTAAAAGAGAGAATATCTGGTTCTTATCCAATTTGTCTCCTTCAGATCCGTGGTTGTCTATTACTCCGTCCGCAATCTTTCTCTTTTCAGTTTGCAATCGAACAATTTTTTCTTCAACAGTATCCTTGGTAATCATCTCATAAACATCCACATCACATGTTTGGCCAATTCTATAAACTCTGTCAATTGCTTGATCGCTAACCATCGGATTCCACCAAGGATCCAAAATGAATACTCTACTCGCAAATACTAAATTCAATCCTAATGAGCCACATTTCAATGAACACAAGAGAACATTGACAGATGGATCATTTTTAACTATAGCGATAGCATTGGCTCGCGCTTGTCGATTCATCGACCCAATCAGTTTGGCATACTTTATACCCTTTTTGTCAAGCTGCTTCCCAATAAGATCAATGTATCCAACAAACTGAGAGAAAACAATGGTCTTTCTTTCAGGTTCCTGCTGAAGAATAGAAATGAACTTTTCAGTCTTACTACTACTATCCGAATCAAACAGCTCAACCTTTGGTTCTTCCAAGGATAGTGACATCAAAGAAGCTTCCAATTTATCCATATCCTCATTCTTATTATCCTTAGTAGTTCCAAAAAATGAATCGTCTTCATTCAAAGACACATTATCGTTCACCAATCTAGCATGATTAGCAGCTTGTCTTAATCGTAACAAAAGTACGAGTCCCTCCATAGCACTGAATTCGCCCGTTTTTTTAAGTTCCGCTTTATACTTCTGTTGTAGCTTATGATAAAAGGATCTTTCAGGCTCACTCATAATAACGAGCTCTTTGTGGAAGATCTTTGCAGGTAGATTTAATGTCTTCACAATAGCCTTGGTTCGCCTCAACATGATAAGTTTTAAAAGTGCATGTAACTTCTTGATCACCAAAGACGTACCGCTACCTCCATTCTGGAATGGCTTGATTATATATCGAGTCCATACGGAATAATCACTATAAGGTGCTACTCTCACAAATTTAATGAGTGCATAAAGGTCATCAAGTTCATTTTGAATAGGAGTACCGGTAAGGCACCATCTTCTGTCAGAGTTAAGACTGCAAATTGCTTTGGTAGTTTGTGACTTATGGTTCTTGATAACATGAGCTTCATCAACTATAATCCGCCACCAATGGTACTTGTATAAAGGGCCCTTCGACTTGTAGTCCATCATTACAACATTAGTAGTGGTTATAACAACATCGTACGGTTCAATATCAATCTTATGCCTCTCACTTCCTTGATATACAACTGCCCTGAGTGAACTTTTAGCATGCACCTCATCTTGCCATTGATTTGCAACTGCTAGAGGGCATACAATAAGTGTTGCCTTTGTCGGCTTAATATCACTTTGTTGGTTTCCTGACAAATCTTTCTTCGTGCAAGAGTTTTTGACGATTAATGCAATAGATTGTACAGTCTTTCCAAGACCCATCTCATCACACAACAATCCGCCTTTAGCCTCTAGCTTCTCAGTCTCGCGTTTGAGTAAAAAATTCAACCCAGCACGTTGATGCTCCATAAGCGGGACTGAAAGACCCTTAATATTTACAGGTATATTACCATTGTCAGAAATATCATCTGTTGAAGAAATTGATATCAAGTTCTTAATTTGCTCCTTCGCTACATTAGGCGAAGCAAACTGATAAGAGTTCCCGCCAGCTACAGCTGAACGATGCTGATTCGAAGGAGCCATAAATCCTGCTGATGATTTCCCCATAGAGATACTACCAGATTTATGCTCTGTGTTATTCAAATCTGGCAATAGGGCCGGTTTCTGCTGCTGCTTCCAAACAGGAAGACGCTTGTTCCATTTTGACGAAGTAGGGGACAACGGTTCCAAAAGCTCTTGCTCCAAGCTAGCTTGACTAAAGGGACTTTCCATCTTTTTGGAGCTATACTTGGAGAAGCCTTCATTCTTCGAAATCTCAGATGAACCTTTAGGAACAGCTGTCCCAGCATCTTTCAAGCGTTCAAAGAATCCAATTGGCTTATTATTTGCCTGCTGCGGCTTATTAAGTCTTCCTAACTCGGGATTCTTTTGAAATCCCTTAAAAGGACTTCTCATATTGGATACATTCGTATTCGACAAACTTGGACGATTCGTATTAGAGCCTATCTGTTGTCCCTTTTGTTGCCCCTTTTGAGCTGCAGAATGTCCTGCGTCAATTTTACTTACAGGCTTAGCATTGCTATTATTTTCAATGAAAGACTTCTTCTGTGGAGATAATGATGATACGGAAGAAGTTGACTTACTTGCAATCTTAGGAGCCGCCTCAAAAAGGGATCCATGGCTTGAAGCAGCAGCTTTTGGAGCCACAATTTGCTTCGATTTGGCATTGTTTTCAGCTTTTATGGACTGGTTACCTTTTTCTTCAGGTAAGCTTTCATCAATACTTAACTTATTAAGTTTTTCCGCAACTGAATCAAAGAAATCACTCTCATCGTTTGGGCCGTCATCTGAAGGTTTCTGCACTAAAATGGGTTTTTTAGTTTCAGACAGTCCTGTCTGATCCACATTAGAGATTGGCGGTACATTCTCTGTTATTTTTTTTTTCTGTGATCTTGAAACTGTGGTTTCTTTTCCTTTGTCAACTATTTTGGGATCCTTCTCCGGTTTGTGTTTACTGAACATCTTTCAAGTACATGTATATTATTTCAATACGCACTAGAATAAAAGATGCAAGTGTCGGTTATAAGATCTCGACCGTAAATATTCCACTACGCTACAGCAAGGCTCTTACTTGTAGCTTGTGGGGCCCAATGTTGACAACCCAATATCGCGTCTAGCTTGTTTATCAAAAATTCGCATACGCACTAGTACTAGTACTAGTACTACCATAGCTAGAGCTATAGTATGGTGCTAGTTATGCGTACTGGATAATGCATATGCTAGGAACGTTCGCACGTTATGTTGACCCGGCCTATAAAGTTACCCATGCATAATATAACAGCATGCACTGTAGTACTACCAGCTAGCTATAGCACTGTACAGTTAATCGATAAAGTTATATATAGCATGTATAAATTTTCCTGTTTCCGACTTTCATGAAGATTACGTGCAGCTGAAGGTAGCAATAGAATGCAAAACAGGATTTCTTTGATGCTCGGCGAGGAGGTCGAAAGTCATTGGAGCAGTTCTGGATAAATTTGCGTCAAAATGGTCTGGTGAATCTACCAAGCGATTGTTGACCCCAAAGCGCTGCTCTAAATAAATGCTAATCGCTTTGCAAACGATATACGTCTTATGAAAGTGCGCGTAAAATAGTTCAATCTTCCTCGGAGTAATGCGTTTCATAAGCTGGGGCGGTGTGGTCGGAAATCACGGTGATAACAAGTGCTAATATCCGAAATACGGCGCCGAGATATCTATACTGCACGTCTATTTCCCCTATAACTCCTCCGTGTTTTCCTGGCACAAGTCAAATTGTAAGAGCAGAGATGCTAAATAACTTGAGACCTTGTTCTTTATTTGATATTCTAGCATATCTGAGTTATGCCAGCCCTTTAGACTATAAAAATACCCCAATATTGGCATGTCTGTTTAGCCAGGAACCAGTTGGCTCGATCCCTGGTGAGCATCTCTCCACACGGCTGTCGATCCTAGCGCTAGGGCCAGCTAACCAATATCCTTGTAACTTCGAGTAGCCAAGAAATGACGGGCGCATGTCCAACACCATATAAATGAGTGACTGCTACGCCACCAGCTGCGCAGGCCGGCGAGGTTACTCAATCTTAGCTATAGCACCAACGTTATCTACTATGGGGGAGCCATGGTCGACCAGAAGCCCAAGCTCCAAAAATATACTAGTACCGGTATATTTAACTTAGTCATATAATGCTAATGATATATAACGCTCTGAGGCTTTTTTATGAACAATTTAAACTTCGTCGAGATTGACCTTACATGTGAATTAACTGTAGATTAAACTTCCAAATCCGGTTGAGTACAAATCGGCCGGATAATTTCTGCACCTTGCATTGCGTATCACCGTAGATCTCAGCGATTAGAATTTTCCGGCAGTAATAACTACGCGTTGTAGGTACTATGATATGATGATGATGATACTATAGTGTAGCACCTCCTCAGGATCTCCATGCTTTGAACCATTAAGCAATTGGTGTAAAATTATCGGGACAATAAGTAGTATACTACGTAAGGGAGTATTATGATCTGCAGTCGTTGTTACATACTATCATTAAGAGGTTTGCCTCTGGTGTATCCAATATTAGCATAGCATTTGTAATCACTTCTAATGAAGTGCATTCAGTTTACAAATGAATATAATAGGGGTCTTATCTTATTTTCTACATATGCACCTAGACAAGATTCACAAGAAGTAGATATATTATCATTCAGTCACATTTAAATTCAATACTATCTTGTACACCCAATCGATATAATCTACATCTGTGCAGTAACAATTACTCGACCTTTGATCAGCATAACTCATTTAGGGAGGTTTGTAGCGGATGCATCATATGGGCTATGTACATAGCCTCTGGGTGCTTACTCCTGCCAATGGTTGTCTATTATTAGCAATCTTTAAATCTTAGGTCTCATTAACTAAAGTCCACTCAGATTTGAATAGATCATTATTGGCAATTCGTCAATATTCTAACAGCAGGCTGGCAGTGTTGGCACTACTCAGCCAAGACTTTATAAAACGCGTGACCCTTTTCTTTTTTTAACTTTTTGTGAGTGTGCTAAAAGTTCAACTGAACAGATAAATCTGATTAAACCAACGGGACAACCATGCATGAAGTTCGTAGAGAACGAAGCTATCAGCATGCCACGTGATATAATACATTTATCAATGTTATACAAAATGCTTTTTCTTGAATCGTAGGTTACGCACAAAGTCTTTATAATGCTAGTCCTTGTGTCTTCTAGAAATATGGTGCATGTAGCTTTAGATCGTTTCCAAAAATAAAAGCAAAAATGAAATTTGCATAATCCACCAATGGTCGAAAATACATATAAGAGCATGTCGTCTACTTCTTAATGTTTCGTCTTTGTCAACTTTTGTTCTAAGCAATATGCACCGTTTTTCTTTATTCGCATGCGTTTCATGGCTTGCAAATACTGCTTTGGCTCTTGACCCTCATGTTCAAGCGTGTCTCACTCAAGCAGAACAATATGTTTTTGGATGTAGCACTGAGCCTACACCAGGTGTAGAGCGCCCTCTCATTCATTGTGCCTGCACTTATCAGCCTTTTCTTGGAACTGTTCTGTATTGCACTAACAACATGACCTCAGACCATACAGCTTTGTTGGAGCAGTATAAAACTATAGTTTCTTATTGCAATAATTATGGCTCGGTTGACACTATGACAGTGAAAATGCTGGAACAAGAAGCTTCTAATGCCACAAAATATATAAGTCCTGCTCCTCTTAATGTCACTACCACATTGTTCGCACCGATTGAGGTTCAAATGGATGCAGTAGTACATACCTATGAGCAAAGAGTGGCATATGAGAACCAAGTAGTTCTATGTCAAGCTCTTGGTGGAATAATACTGGCTTACTTTGCAGTTATCCTCATTCTACAATCATTATCTCACTTCACTGTAAGGACTGCTCCAAAAATGAATAGGATTTTCGATCATAGAATGACGAGGCTTCTAAAAAAATATATTCTCTTCGCACCAACTCCAGCTTTTATATCCACCACTCTAAATATCCAGCGATATAGTCATTTACTACTAGTTGTTGGTTATGTTATCCTTGGCGTTGCCTTTATGTGTATAATGTACGATGATCATTTCGAAACAATATTTCCAACTGAACAAGAGCAGTTATCCTACTTGATTGGAGTTAGATCTGGATTCCTGGGGCTCTGTGAGTTACCTCTTCTTGTTCTATTTGCCGGTAGAAATAATATCTTATTGTGGATAACTGGTTGGTCATTGGACAAATTTGTAATGATTCACAAATGGGTTGGAAGAGTCTCAATCATACATATAATTGTTCATTCAGCAGCAATGACAGTATATTACAAGTCATACAATCTATCAAATGCCGAAATCTATGGCTATCCATTCATGAAGGCTGGTGTCGTTGCAACAGTCGCTGGGGGTGTCATTCTTGCCCAGAGCTCAAAGCAATTTAGAACCTTCTTTTATGAAGTGTTTGTTGTATTCCATATACTCTTAGCTCTAGCATATATCATTGGGACATATTACCATCTTGCTCTTGTTGGATATACCTGCGTTAAATACGTTGAAGCAACATGTGCATTCTGGGGATTTGACAGGCTTATGAGGTTAGTACGGATATACATCAATGGAAGATCAAAGGCAAAGATGATACTTCATGATGACGGCCCCAAGGGTCAAGTTATTGAGTTTCAAATCGAGCATATCAATCGTCTGTTTTGCCGCTATGATCCAGGTAACTTTGGCTTCATGTATATCAAGGATTCCATTAGATTTTGGCAGTCACACCCCTTCTCGGTCATTGATGCCATACCCTCAGAGAATGGCTCAGACAATATTCAGCAACTTCGTATATTTGCCCGAGTAAAAGGTGGAATAACAAAGAAAGTACAACAAAAACTAATAACGTCCCTAACACGGACACTAGAAACAACAGTCTGCCTAGAAGGTCCGTATGGTACACCAAGTCCAATTAACCATTATGAGTCTGTTCTACTAGTTGCTGGTGGTTTGGGAATCACTGCAGTATACCCCTATGCTTCTCGTTTGAGACGGTTGCAACACAAGCAGCAAACTATAACTCTGATTTGGATAATCCAAATGAAATCTTCAATGGTGTGGATGGGTCCTTATCTAAACTACGTTGCCGCAGACTCAAGGATATCCATTAGAATATTCATTACAAGAGAATCAAGCCCAGAATATAGCTGTAGTTCAACTAATTCCTTAGAGAAAGGTTCTGGGGATGCTTCTTTCGAAGATTTAGCAATATCTTATGGAAGGCCCAATATATCTTATATTCTTAATGACATACTAGCGTCAGCCCCAAAGGATCTTGCAGTAATGACATGCGGACACCATGACCTGACAAGAGCGGTGTGTGCTGCAGTAGCCTCAGCGGAGACTACCTCGCAAACTAAAGTAGATATTATTGACGAGCCATCCACTTGGTGAAAAGATTGTAAATTGAGAATGATATATAGACCTTAGAGTCCATTCAAAAGATAACCAAAATCAATTTCAGAGTACAGTGAGATTGTTGTAAATGAAAAACCTTCCCATCAAACCTGATAATAGTATATCGGTATAGACGCAAAAGGAGCTCTCATATATGAGTGCGCAGAAACGCGCGTAGATTATGGTGCCTGCTTGTACAACTATCCCGGAAGTTGAAAATACTGAAATTTGATTACTGTGGGCCTTCGTCGCCCTTTGAAAAGGCTTCATATGTTATATCAGGCTTATCCAGGGGCCTAAATTGCTGATACATGCATCTATACATGACAATGGGACCTTTTGCATCGATATTAGCTTTGCATATATAAACCGAGCTAGATGGGCATAAGCGGGCCAATTAATTAGACGTAAGTGTCTAATGGCATAATTAATGCCAGTAATCAGCTGAACAGGGATCTTTTTGATATATCGTTCGGGATCCCCTGAATAGGGTGTCGGTGAAAAATGCTTGGTGCCCATGCCGACTTCTGTAACATTTTGCATGCAGCTCATTACCTATAGCTATACGCCTAGCTAATGTACATGCTAACTGTACAGCCTGCAGGGTCTCATAAGCCTTGGCACTATAGCTAGTATACCAAGCTTGCCCATCATATCGATACACCACTGCTCAGATGCATCATGCAGTACATTAAATCAGAAAATACTGCTGCAATCCGGATCCGATAAAATTAATTATGGTGATGCTGATCAAAACCCTCCTAGCTAACTACCCAAAATTGACCGACTATGGTGTA
Source organism: Groenewaldozyma tartarivorans (assembly GCA_030574255.1). NCBI lineage: Eukaryota > Fungi > Ascomycota > Dipodascomycetes > Dipodascales > Trichomonascaceae > Groenewaldozyma > Groenewaldozyma tartarivorans. Next base: position 127,664 of record JAJMEQ010000006.1, on the reverse strand, counting down.
AATCTCAATCATAACCGATACCCGCAATAACCGGGTTTACTTGTACACTGCAGTCTGCAAATAGCAAGCTCCTAGTTTCCGTCCTAGATGGAAAAATATCAATCATATCATGTATATGGTAGCTAGCTATAACGTTACTGAAGTAAACCCGGTAGCTGAGTGTCTGTACCGGCGGCCGCAGAATTGGTACCTGCAGGCCACAATAAGGGTAAGGATGCGCACTAGCTAGCCGGCCGGGTGCCCCGGGGCCTCTGCACTATAGCTGGGCTTAACATATTAATATGCACATATGTTAGCTAATATTAATTACTATTGGGCTACCACTGGTAGCCTACCAGCTGGACTTCAAAGAAGCGCCCCAATATATTAAGGGACAATATTTAGGCCAACTAATACCGCGATGGTTTGTATATTATCCTTAATATTTAAATACTAATCTTGAATCATTATACTTATAACGTATATAACAAGTATTCTAACGTTAACCTCAAAATGTACCATGATCATATAACGTTAGATCTCAGCAATGGGAAATCCTTTTTCCCTTTCGTGCGCGTCAGTGTTGTCACTTCTGTTCTCGCCGATACCATGTATGTGGCTGGTTCTGGGCCAATATTAATATTCTAATAACGTGGTACTACAGCCAGTGGGATCTATATGCCGATACCGGCACAATTGCGTTTGGCACCTGGTACACGCGTGCTTCATCGCCACATGTACGCAGTCAGTCCTGGAATGCTGCGTAGCAACCTTATATATAATTCCCACCAATTAACGCCTCTCAAATATTTTTTCTGAGTGAATCAATTAAACACCCATATACTCGGGCTATGTAGATAGATTATGTCGATTGTACGCGTGAACGTACTTGATCATGCAATCACATCATGATGCACTCGTCTCTTATTAGAATGAATTTTTTACGGTGCTGTTACTTTGGATATTAATAAGAATCTCTAGATCTCGTTACCTTTTACAGATCGATGCATCAGGATCGTCAGAAAAATTATCTGACATGTCGGTACTATAGGTAAGCTGATCGATATTCCAATTACGGTAATACAAGATCAGATAAAATTTTAACTTTCCAAAAGAGCAGAGCTTTTCATGCTGCATGTCTGATTTTTGCAAATCCTTTTTTTGGGTCGTTGGCTCTCTAATGGAAGTTCAAGCTGGATAATTGCCTCAGTCAAAACGCGAAGTGCGCTTTTGTAGGACTATCATAGCTTTCTATATGGACTCTGTATTACCATGGGGGCGGTTGGCAGCTTCCCGCATCAAAAAGCATCTGGTTTCATGTGGATATACTTGTGCTAGGGGTAAGGAGTCTGTATCCTGAAGGACTTTTCGTAATGCATAAGCAACTGATCTTCATAGAAAACTGGGAGCCAATAAAATTTGACCTGGAGCATATTATTATCCATTAAAAAAAAATCTTTATATGAGCCTCGTAATGTCCCCTGTGGACCCATTTATCTGTTTCTTTATTTGCAAGATATAACAGTGGTCTTCTCTTGAAGTTTCAATTATTTCTTTGACTTCTACAATGCTTCGATCCACATTTATATTACTTTTGACATTGATATTGAGCTTTTCAAGCACTGTGTCTGGTGCCAAATTGAAGGTCGAGTCACATTTCTCGTCTTGTATTACTGTAGCGCAGAACTACAAATTTGGATGTTCAGAAAGCTCTTCTAAAGGTTCTGACCATGGTAAAACTGGCTCAAAAGCCGCCAGTACTGGATCAAGCAAAGGAAATGTAGATACTACTTGTATTTGTACTTACCAGCCATATCTTGGTACCATTCTCAATTGTGTTAATAACATGACCCAGGATCATGCTTCTTTAACAACTCAGTATAAATCGTTCATTAAATACTGCAAAAGCAGTGCTAAGGGTATGACAGTTGAAAAACTTGAGTCATATGCTGAAAATGCAACTGAATATATTTCATCAGCTCCTGAAAAGGCGACCCAAACGTTGTATGCACCAATAGAGCTTGATATGGACAGAGTGAGATATATTTATAAACAGGCAATGACAAATAACCATCAAAAGGTTCTTTGCCAAGTCTTCGGTGGTATTATTCTTGCTTATTTCGCTGTCATTCTCATTTTTCAAACAATAATCAACTTCTTTGTAAGAGTAGCTCCAAGGTTAGTGCGAAGGTTTGACAACAGGTTTACTAGAGTACTTAAAAAGCATGTTATATTTGCACCTACTCCAAAGTTCATCTCAGCCACATTGAATATACACCGAAACACGCACCTACTGATAATAATTGGTTATGCTATTCTTGGAATCATTTTCATGTTCATCAAATATGATAGTTACCTCGAAACTGTTTATAACAGTAAAAGAAGGCAATTGTCTTATTTCATTGGTATCAGATCTGGTCTCATAGCCACCTGTGAGCTACCGCTTGTTGTACTTTTTGGTGGTAGAAACAATATTCTTTTATGGATAACTGGATGGTCCTTGGATAAGTTCATGCTTGTTCATAAATGGGTTGGTAGAATATCCGTGCTACACGCAATTGTTCATGCTGCTAGTATGACTGTTTTTGTGCTTTGTACACGAACTATGTCCGTTGCATACTCTGCTGCCTATATGCAAGTTGGTGCGGCGGCTCTCGTTGCTGGTGGTCTCATCTTAGGTCAAAGCCCTAGACCACTTCGAGCGTTTGCATATGAGACCTTCTTGATAATGCACATAATTTTAGCATTAGTATATGTCATTGGGACTTATTATCATCTTCGTTTGAAACACTATCTGAGCATTAAGTATGTTGAAGCAGCCTGTGCCTTCTGGGGGTTCGACCGATTTATCCGGTTGGTTAGAATAGCTCTTAATGGTAGATCAAAGGCCAAAATGATATTGCATGACGATGGGCCCAAAGGGCAAGTCATAGAATTCCAGATTGAACATACTAACCGGTTTCTCTGCAGATATGTTCCAGGTAATTTTGGTTTCATGTATATCAAAGATGCCGTTAGGTTTTGGCAATCTCATCCCTTCTCTGTCATCGATGCCATCCCAGTTGAAGGTGGTTCAGGCAATGTTCAAAACCTTCGTATATTTGCTCGAGTAAAGGGCGGAATAACAAAGACAATGCAAAAGAAACTTCGTAAATCTCCAACACGTACATTGGAGACGACTGTATGCCTTGAAGGTCCTTATGGTATGCCCAGTCCAGTAAGTCACTACAAGTCACTATTATTGGTTGCTGGTGGGTCAGGTATTACCGCCGTTTATCCTTACGCTTCTCGTCTTAGAAGAGCACTTGACAAAGATCAGACTGCTACACTTGTTTGGATTACCCCCACCCAGGCATCAATGTCATGGATGGGCCCTTATCTTAACTACATTGCTAGTGATCCAAGAATAACTGTCAAAGTGTACTATACCAGGGACACTATACTCAAAGATAGTTCCAGTTCTACTTCTGATTCTGTTTCTGCCTCTGCATCTTCCATGGAGAAAACTGGTGAGAAGAGCGCTTCTGAAGAAGCGTTTTCTGTGTCATTTGGTAAGCCTAGTATCCCAGAGATATTAAATGAAGTTCTTTGTACACAGCCAGAAGATCTCGCTGTTATGAGTTGTGGTCATTATGATCTTATGCGTGCTGTATGCGGTGCAGTAGCCTCTGTTGAAACTACCACTAAAACAAAGGTAGATATCATTGATGAGCCCTCTACTTGGTAAACTCAGATCTTTGCGTCCAACCACAAGTAGCTTCATTAGGTAGATAGTCAATACAAACATCTCGTGTCTGATATAACGATGTACAAGTCCCTATCACAACCAATTGCAATTGCAATGCATTTCAAATATTAGTAGCGTAGTTCGCATGCAGGCTTGCCGGCCAGGATGTATAACATGATTAAATATGTTATAAATTTTTTCACAATTTACGCCTGTTCACAGGCGAGTATGGACTATGATGGTTTGCGAGCTGTATATGTCCGTTCCAGCTAATTGAATTAAGTTGATATTGAAAAAGAGGCCTCTGCTGCTGCAGAGTATTCTACAAACTTCACTGTGGATGTATCTCAATCAGGGATATCAACTAAAGCAAGTAACCATTATAGATATGACCTCTGTATATTGAATCAGTAATAACGTGATGAGCTATTGCAATACAGAATTCCAATTGCTATACAAATGTTAGTTTACAAATTCTGGTTTTATAGCTACATGTACAGGCCGGCCAATCCTAGCTATAGCGCTATAGCGCGATCTCCAGATCTAGATCGATCTAACCTGGTTTAACCATGGCCATAGGTGGATTAACGTTATAACATATAACGCGTACGTACGTACGCGTATGTATACCCTAACTAATTTGTTAGGACATAACAGTACTGTGAATATTGTTATTTTTTATATTTTTTTTGTTGGTTATGATCATGACAAACTCAAATTAATTCGAGTTCCGAGATTTGCAGTTCCGGGTTACAGATAAACCAACTGCAGTGACTGCATCAACATTTCACTATCAGCGGGCAATATTTATTGAACATTCGGGAATTCCAGTCTTTTGCATTGTCTTACGTGTTTTCAATATCAGTTCAGGAAATTGTTAACGAAAAGGTAAGAATTAGTTGATAGCTATAGCGCATTTTGATCTCTTTATTAACCTTATAGACTAATTTGTGAATATGCATGTTCATAAAAGGCTGGCTGAACCGAGAACAGTGACCCACTCTCTTTGTTGCAATCTTACTGGGCAGGAGAATTTGGTTGTTGTGAGGGGTGGTTCTCTTTTGCAGCTGTTTAAATATGTTCAAACTAGTGATTTGATTCCGGACGATCAAAAAGAAGATGATATGAACGACATTGATGCTGGTGACTCGTTCATCACTAGTGAAGTTGCTCTCCAGGCAGCTAAAGAGACGGTTTCTAATAAGTTGGTGTTGATTTCGGAATGGGATCTTGATGGTACAGTATTAGATTTAGGTGCTGTTAGGACAGTTCTCCATCCAGATAGAGATGCATTAATACTTTCATTTAAATATGCTAAGATCGTTCTTTTAGAATGGGACGTAGCAAATTACGTGTTAAGTCCGGTGAGTTTACATTATTATGAAAAATCTTTGTCCGAATCACATTTTTTTGATCCCACGTTTGAATCTCGTATGTCAGTTGATCCTAACGGAAGCTGTCTCTCGCTATTATATGAAAGAAATAAATTTGCATTCTTACCTTTTGTGCAGGAAGATGAAGTTGAAGAACTAAACGTACAAGCAGACGGAAACATTCCAGTGACGATGCCTAGTTATGTGATATCATCCGACGTACTTGATGAATCTATCTCAAATATTGTGACGATGGGGTTTCTTCATGAATATCGTGAACCAACCTTAGCTATTCTTTTTGAAAGTAGTCGTACATGGACTGGAACTCTGCCATTGAAAAGGGAAACATTAAGCTATTTGGTCCTTTCACTTGACGTCTATCAATATACGTCTACAGCGATCACATCTGTTCAGAAAATACCACATGACATTAACCAATTGGTACCATTACCAGGGCCTATTGGTGGATCTCTGCTTATAGGAGAAAATCATGCTATACATATTGACACTTCTGGGAAAGTATCTGGCACGGCTGTTAACAAGTTCTCTTCTAGGATTACAAGTTTGCAACTTAGTGATCAAAGCGATCTTGGTATCAATCTTGGAGGTAGTAAGGCCTCACTATTAAATGGAAGTCAGTCTGAAGTTATACTCGTATTAAAGGAAGGTGGGGTTTATATACTAAAATTTAATTTAGAGGGGAGAAAAGTTTATGGATTCACTATATCTCCAATAGAAAATTTTGTAGACATTATTATTCCGTCACCAACGACGATATCACCATTGAACTCTAGAGGAGTTTTCGTTGGTAGTGATGGTGCCGAATCATTACTTTTATCTTGGAGGCGGAAGGGTGAGAAACAAAAGTCTACTACTGGGAAAGTTGAAGTTACTGTAGCCAAAACAGATAAAGGTGATGATGACCTGGATGAAGATATTTATGGAAGTGATACAAATGAGGGCGCAGACGCCTCTGGTGATGCTGACACTGAAAGTGGTCAAACAGGAGCCCCTAAATTTGCTGTTGACGATTCCTTGTTCAGCTCTGGCCCCTTAAGATCTGCGACTATCGGTAAAACGTATTCTGATACGAGTGGTCTTGAGTATGATGATCAAACCATTGACAGCTATGAGATTGTTGCTGCTTCTGGATTAGGGGAAGCTTCTGGGTTGAGTATATTTCAAAAAGGGGTTTACCCATGGATAGTGAGTGATCTTGTTTTAATTGATGCATCAAAATTGTGGACACTATCTCCAAGGGCAAGTATCCTGGGTGACAACATAGGTGAACCCATCGAGGCTTTTGATACACATCTTGTTCTTTCTGGTAAAGGGCAAACGGCTCTTTACAAAATTGAAAGCACTTTCAAAGATGTGACTGAAAGTACTGGAATACCTTCTGATAGAGATGTGATACTTGCTGCTACTTTAAAAGAGGGAAATGTTATTGTTTTGGTGTATACACATCAGCTCATTCTGCTGGATAGTGAATTCAAGGAAATTCAAAAAATTGAGTTCAAAGTAGCTGATGCAATTCAAGCCAAAGTCTTTGAAAAATATGTTATTGTAACATTCGAAAATGAGGAGTTTAATATTTTCCACTTACAGGAAAAGGCCGAAAAGTTGCAATTAGACAAGGTGAAGCTTCCTGCCAAATTACCAAAGGGCATCTCGTCTATCTCTATCGATAATACTGCTGTTCTGCCTCATGAAAAGAAAGCTACCAAAAGTGGGGCCAAGCGCAAGCGCAACCAAGGTCCAGTGGTAGTAGAGGTACCTGAAGACCATACTCCAAGCCCTACAGTAGCTCTTCTGGTAGGTGATGATTTGTGTTTGCTCAACCTTCTCACCAATGAGATTCGATTTATCAATAACTTGTCCAAAGTACCAACGATACTAAATATTGAAGATACCACCTCTTCAAAGGAAGCTTCGAGTGAAACTGAAGTGGTTGATATTTTATTGACTACTCTAGGTGACGAAATTTTTGCAAAAAATTATTTAATTGTTCGCACGAAATCATCACTCCACGTTTATGCTGAACATAGCTTAGGTGATTCCTCGAAATATGTGAAAGAGTTGTCGTATCTATTGCCGGATAGGGTGGATGATATATCAGAACTAATAAGTTTGAAGAATATCAAAGGATATTCTGTAGCAGTTGTTAGTGGGATGTCTCCTCTAATCATTATGAGATCTGCGCAATGGTCCACTAAGGTTCATAAACTTCTTGCGGGTACTATTATGGGAATAAGTCTGTTTAATACTGATACTGTGGATAGCGGTTTTGCATACTTGGATGAGGACAATATTTTGAGGATTGCTAATTTGGAGAGCGGAGTTGAGTATGGATCGAGTTGGCCAACAAGACAAGTCTCTTTTGGTATGGAAGTGACTTCAGTATGTTACCATGAGTCGTCTGGGATGTATGTTATAGGTACAAGTGAGGAGATTGCTCATGAAGCAGTAGACGAAGATGGTGCCGTAATTCCTGGTGTTGATCCCAATTTACCTAGTGCAAGAGGGTATAAAAGCACAATTAAGCTAGTTACTCCAGTTAATTGGACAGTGATTGATGAAATTGAGCTTGAGGCCAATGCTGCGTTGATGTGTATGAAATCTTGTCTTTTGGAATTGTCGGAGAGAAGTAATAGGAAAAAAGAATTTATTGCTGCTGGTACGAGTATCATAAGAGGTGAGGATTTAGCTGCTGCCGGGTCATTTTACGTTTTTGATATAATGTCAATTGTTCCTCAACCGGGTAGACCTGAAACAAACCATAAGCTTAAACAAATTGCTTACGAAAGTGTGAAAGGTTCAGTGACGTCGCTTTGTGAACTTAATGGTTACTTACTTATTGTTCAAGGACAGAAAATCCTTGTACGTAATATTCAGGATGACAATTCGATTATTCCCGTGGCATTTATGGATACAAGTAGGTCTGTTGTTGAGACAAAGGCTCTAAAGAATTTTGTCCTTCTTGGTGATGCTACGCATTCCACATGGTTGATAGGCTTTGGACAAGATCCTTATAGATTAACTGTGATTTCGAAGGATTTCAGCAAACTGGGTGTATCTTCTACCGAATTTGCACCAAGCGATAATCAACTATTTCTTATATCTGTTGACTGTAATGGTATTCTTCACTTGTACCAGTACGACCCAGAAGATCCTGCTTCGATGTCTGGTCAAAGGTTGCAGCAAAAGAGTGAGTTTTATTTAGGCAACTATGTTTACAGTACAATATTAGTGCCTATTCTATCAAAGGAAGCTAATAGCCGTGTTATGCCGTTATTAGCATCGGATGACGGCTCACTCAGTGTAGTTATTCCATTGACTGAAAAACAATATCGAGCATTGTACGTTGTACAGCAACAAATAATTGATAAAGAATTCCATGCAGCATGTTTAAACCCTAGAATGCATAGATCAACTGGTACATCTGTATCGTCTCAGCAATCTGCTGGGAAGTTCTTACTGGATTATGGTGTTATTCAGCGATATAAGAAATTATCGGCAGATAGGCAGATACTTTATGCAAGAAAAGTTGGGAAATACGGGCAAGATGAAGTTCTTACTTGTCTTAGGTTTGTAGATGATATTTTGGATTATTTCTAGGTAGTATTTAAATTAAAGCAATGATCTGTATTTATATCTGTTGATTTCATTTGGTTCTCGTGGCGTATTATATGTGTGAAGTAGGCGACACTGCCGCGACAGTTAATCTTTCGGCGTTACTATAACACTTACCTGATTGTGCCCAATGCCACCTTACAGATCAAATTTAATTGAGCTTTGAAGCTTTTAAGATTATTTTAATTTTTACGTCAGTATATTATGAGAAGTTGTACAACTTGTACTCTAGCGAATATATAACAGATAGTTCTGAGGCTAGTCAATTGTAGGAGATAATACCGATAGTACGGCCGGTTTTGGACTTTTAACAGAACTTTACAAGGTTTGGAATTGCCAATTGGCCCGGAGAGAGTGTACTAACTATAGCCTCAGTGTAGACTATATAGTAGTTGTCTCTCTGATTCATGGAAGAGCCTCGATGTTGTCCTGGTTGTGATCTGTTATCGTGATTCAATTTCGAACGTTTTAAATTATGAAGAAATTTAATTTAAGAAAGTATAGCTATAGGTACTTTTAATGGTATGCACCGGTATCGCTACGTATACGTTACCAGTATAGACTTACTGTATAGTAGATGATGACGTCGTGATCATGTCAGCCGTTACAAATTACAATATATTGTGTCGCCGTAGCAACGCCGCAACGGGCAGATAATTTAAAATTTGGCTGAAATAAGCGATTTACAGCGGCAATTCTTCTGAAATCTTTTCAGGGTATAGGTATTACTATAAGGTATCTGGTTTTTAGTTTTGAAAATGTTGTAGATGTTATTGAAAGAGATAATTAGATGATTAAAATTTTTTAAATTTTTATTTAGACTGTCAGAAAGACGACTGGAGATCATACGATTCCAACTTAATTTCTAATTCATTTCTAATTTTTTTTAATTTTTTTTTAAAAAGAAATATTCTTTGGTTATGTTGATTTAAATGCGCAATTACATAATACATACTAAAATAGACAGATCTAAATATGATAGTAGCAAAAACAACATGCATATTTATATAAGACGAGCGTGTATAATATAATTATGCCAATTGGCAATAAACCGTACTAGCTGTATGTTAAGTTGTTTAACTGTTGTTAACGTAACTTTAACGTTAGATCTTATATCTAGATCGATCGATCGCAGATCTTATCAGATAACTAGCTATAAGATCTTGATCAAAATCGGATTCAAGATATACCTCTATTGTGACGATCTGCATGCGCATGTGCATGCAACCTTAATATATATTATACGGATAATATATACGCCGGCGTAACGTTAGTACGCGCGCGACTTGCGCCCGCATTCGGACGTCCAACCATAGGCTATAGCTATAACCATATAATGCGGTCGCTCAATAGTGACACGCGATGATATTGTACATATAGGATGAACATCCGAGCAGCTCTTAGAGCTTTATTCTTTTTGAGAAGGAGATATTTAAGAGCTATTACTTGTGCTTTTTCAATTGGTATTTTTGCAATAGCGTTGATAGCACTTTCCTTCACAGAAATTCACAAAGCTTTTGGTCGAACATTCTCCATTAAACGATTGACAAGCCATGACTTCTACAAAGCAGATATAAACGATTACGATATAAATGATCCAAACTGGTACAGATATGAAAGCGCTGATATCTGGCGACCACTGGATTCATTTGATTCCGGGGAACTTGATCTTAACTTGCGACCGTCTATTCCCGGAATGGAATCATATAAGTCTAAAGGAAACTATCTAAAGCAGCCCTTAGTAGCAGATTATGCTGAAGGTGCTGAGAAGCTATTTCTAATGATTAAAGATGGGTCAGATGTTATTTGGAAAAGACTCCCAATTCACCTGATAACAACTCTCACGAGAGTGCCGTACTTTGCAATATATTCGGACAACCCCGGATCAATAGGCGGATATGAAATTATAGACATTTTACAAAATGTATCTGATACAACCATGAATAAATGCAGTGATTTTGACTATTATAAAAAGATGAAAGAGCTAAGAAAGGTTAGAGCAACTTACGATGTTTCTGAAATTTTATCTGGAGAAAACGCTGGCTGGAAACTTGATAGGTTCAAGAACATACCGATGCTGGCTCATGCATATAACCATTCTCCCAATAGTGAGTGGTTTCTATTTATTGATGCGGATTCTTATATATTCATGGATAATCTCATGGCATATCTCAGCACCAAGGATCCTAATGTAGCATACTACGGTGGGTATCCAACTGGCAAAAAGCTCATTTTTGCACACGGAGGAAGTGGAGTGGTACTTTCCAGAAAAGCAATGCAGCTGTCAATAGGATCACACCCGGAATCCATTGCTAGATATGAAGAGGAAGCAATTAACGAATGCTGTGGGGATTATATGGTGAGCAAAATGGTCAGAGATTTACTTGATTTAGAATGCCAACACGAAAATGGGTTCCAGAAACACAATTTCAATGAAGTGATAGTACCCGAAAGTATGTGGTGTAAACGTATTTTCAGTTTCCACCATCTGAGTCCTCGGGAAATAGAAATACTCTGGGAGTACGAAAGGTTGAAGGGGCCTGAGCTGAAGAAACATATTATGTATTTTGACATATACAGGGATTTCATCCTGCCTTATATTACACCGCGAAAGTACGAATGGGATAACAAAGCAGAGGGGAAAACATATACAATGTCTCAAAAGTTTTCTGAAGATGCAAATGAGAAATTAATACCGGCAAGCTCAGTAGATTCATGTGAAGATGCATGTAAGCGCGAAACACATTGCATGATATACAAGTTTATTGATGCTGGGGAGCAGAGTGTATGCATTTTAGAGACGCATACTGTTAGACTCGGGGTTCCACAAAAATACGACAATATTCACGTCACTTCTGGATGGATTATTGATAAAATTCAAAGAATGAGGGCAACTAAAGAATGCGATGGTTTAAGCGATAGAAGTACACTGAATGCAGAGAAGTACCTTCTAGAAGGATGGCATGCTCAATAACTATATCCTTAAACCCAATGGCCAATTGAAAACTGTTTCAACGATCTTGCAGTGATCAATATGGAGCAAAATAGTATTATATATATATTCCAATTGCAGTGATTTCAAGTCTTAACTGAATTTTCATGCCGGATTTTATCATCAAGTTGTTTAACATAGAGCATGTGCATTTTCGTGCAGGATATCAAGGTCAAAAGACATGCACTGACCAAATCTGTCATAGATCAATATACGGCCAATCGATGGACGAGAATTCGAATTTTTCGTTCGAAACTGCGGTTCGATCGATCAAAATTAACCCGGTATGCGTACGGTACGTACGTATATATAAATTAACGTGGTACCTAGCTATAACACGTACGTATAACAGAACGTTTAAATTTACCATATATCAGAATTCAAATATTCGAATGGTTAACGGGATCCGCTCCATGAGTTATAACTAAAACATAGACAATTGGATACTGGAACACCTGTTTCTGATAGCGGAGCCACAATATGACTGGAGGGAAAGGCACACGGAGTGTTACCCGGCGCAAAGCTAAGGTTAGCAGCTGCCAAAGCATTTCACTCGTTGTATCATACACCTTGTCCATTGGAGCTCTTTTATACTACGGATTCTGGAGTCGAAAACTGCTTGATGACACCATATCATATCTACTAACCAGTTCAATTATTCTAGCAGTTATAGAAGTCTTTTACTGTCTAGGCTCTGATATTAAAGTCCACAGTCCCAAGGATGGCAAAAATGGCGCAAAGTCAAATATTCACAACGAGACTGGATTTTCCACCAAGCTTTCAGTATGTATCAATAGACTAAATTTTTTTGTCTCAAGCTAACATTTACAGTCTTCAGTAATATCACTAGCTTTCAGTCTCGCTGCAGTACTCCCAGTATACATTCTTATGTTTATATTTGGAGCACCTGCAGTCTCATACGCTAAAGAAACACTTTTTTGTTCATTGCATTTATCGTTACTATCTACTCTCAAACTAGCGTTCAATTTCGGATTAGACGGAAAGACGTGGGAAAAAATTGTTTCACTGCAAGTTCCGTTTGGCCCGGCATTCTTAGGGTCTCTTGGTACTTGGGTAGGCGCATGGCTAGGCGCAATTCCCATTCCACTTGACTGGGACAGGGAATGGCAAGCATGGCCTATTACAATCCTTGCAGGAGCATATTTTGGCACCATAATGGGCTCTCTTGTTGGGCTTATCACTAAAAAGGACCGTACTTCCGTACACGCATAGACTATAATTAAAAAAACAGAAAAGAGTAAAAAAGAAGACAAAACAAACATCATAATACTATATCATTATTAAGTCTTGAACTCATGGCCGCAATTGGGGCATTTCGCCGTTCTCCCATTATTATGATTACTATAGTGATTAAGAGAGGTAAGCGAGGGATTGTTATGTATTTGCATATCGGAAATATGCGAGCCTCGCTGAGATTGTATAGGGAACCGACTGCTACTTCCACTTGTGATCCCCGAATGAAAGTCCAGCGAAGACGATCTACTGTTAGGAATATTACCGGAACTTGGTATACGACCCCTATTGTCATCAAAACTGGGAGAATAAATACTTTGTGTTTGTGCTTTAAGCGATCTCATTGGACTTAATCCCTTCGTACTGTTCAATCTTCTTCTTTGTAAAGTAGCTGCAGATTCTGAGATCTGCTTTCTTGCCTCATACGCACAGTCTTGCCGGAAAACTTTTATTAACCCAGTTTTATCCGCAACTACTATAATATTACCGTCCATATGATATGATTTCTTATTCTTGCTTAGTTCAGGATATCCCTTGCTATCTAGTTTCACATCAGCTTCAGAACTCCTTAATGCGGGATCTAAAACAACGGGCGGTGGGTTACACAAGTCATAGATGGGATCCCTACTTTCTGCTAGTATCCTTCGTGTAAGAGTAGGTGCAAACAATGCAACATTCACCATAGTCCTGCTACAATGGAAATATTCATACTCTTCCATATCCTTTTTTTTAATTGTATGATGGCCGCGAAGATCTTTCAAGTTCCAAATATATGCTCTTCCATCTTCACTTCCGCTTATAATATATGAGCCACCACCTGAATATGAAGCATGGATCTGGCTTTGCTCATTAACAATTCCTTTAAATTTAACATCCAAAGTTCGGTCACTAAGATTGTACAGCCGCACTCTGCTATCATTAGACGAGACCAGCATTTTGGAACCTTCATCTATTTTGGATGTATTACCATGACCTGGTATACATTGGATACCAGTGATTTTTGATCCATGCGAATTTCTTCCTCGAGTGCTTCGAACATGAATTTGACTTTTATATACTAATCCCTCAGTTTGGTAAAACACACACAGTCCATTGAAGCAACCAGAAATAGCCATTTGCCCAGATGGACTGAACTCAACTGCTGTAATTAGATCAGGAACATCAGCCTGGTAAGCTACTTTCTTTTCAGGAATCGCCCATAGCCTTAGTTTTCTATCTAAAGAGCCTGTCAGGAAAAACCTATCGTCTAAAGGATGAAACTTGATTGAAGTTACAAAATCTGAATGATCAAATGTACTTAAACAGTCCTGACGGTCCAAGTGCCACAATCGAACAGTTTTATCCATAGATGAGGTCAATAAGAAGTTATTCTTAGACCAACAAAGATCTAAGATATCTGAAACATGTCCATAAAATTCACGTATAGGCCGTGACTTAAATACTGGGGCATGAGCAGTTGTACTACTACCTCTTGAAGTAGGCTGAGACCGTATTGAGCTATTGATGTCATAATCCTCGTCATCAGTTGAATCATCTCCAGGACCAGAACTTGCACCAGCACCTGTACTGTTTCCACTTCGATCAGACGGCTGTCTATCATTTTCCTTTGAAATTACCTCCCAAACCCTTACGACATGATCTTCTCCCCCAGCTGCCATGAATCTGCCATCATTGCTGAATTGAATACACCACATTGCCGACTGAGGTTTCCCAGCTACGCCGTTCTTTTGAGGAAATGGGTAGTCATCAGCACTGTCATTTCTCGTACCAGATGTAAGTTCTTGAGCAAGGAACAAGTGTGTAAATTCCCTTTGTATCTTTTTATGAGCACGAACATGAATATATTTCGGTGGTATTGGCCGCTCGGGAACAAATCCAAATACCCCAGCACGAAATCCTTCCTCCCTGCGCTCAAATGTGGCAACATCAGCCTCATCTTCCTCAGTAGGCCGTCCAGTTGATTTGGAGAATTTTGACAACAAACTAATTCTGCCTCCTAATTTAGTGTTACTATGTGACCCAGCTAGACGAGCAGTATCATCCTCATTCAATTCCTCGGTTTCAATGATAGACTGCCTAGAATCCCTCACAGTGGAACCGGTTAGTTTATTATCAACAGATTCATGAGAACCATGATTTAGCGAAAACTTATGTGACGTATTTGAAGTAGACCCCACAGTCGTAGCCTTTTCGTAAGCGACAGGAACATTTTGACCCTGGGTCACATCAAGAGTTGCACGCCTCAGAATGATATCTGTCAAGGGAGTCGAATATCTCTCACCCGTAGGAGACCTTTTGTCTTCGGTACTTGTCTTGGCACTTCTCGCAGAGGCCTTTGGAGATGATGTATCAATATGTTCATTTGAAGATTCAAACCCTAGAAATAGAAGTCAGCGACTACCGAGTTTCAAAACAGCCAAAGCATGATCTAACTTACGCGAAAGCGACCCCTTCGTATCAATACTAGTGTCATCGTGCACTGATAGTTCGGAAGATTTCCGTTCGGTGTCAATTTTCTGTTGCTGTTGCTGTTGTTGTGGTTGTTGATGCTGTTGTTGGTCCGCGAATAATTTAATGTTTGGAAGTAAACCCATCAAGCCCATTTTCAACCCCAAAGTCGCTCAGATTGTCCTATAATTATACTTGTCAATACAAAACCTGTCTTCATAGGGCTAAAAGCTTGTTGCCAAAAGGGCTAAGAAAACGCTCAAAAAGTGCACAGTTATCGTTATTTACGTGGAGCGTTATCGTTAATAACTGTACCGCTAATAATGCGTTAACTTGTAGATAGTAATGTAGGCGTACGTATCGTATGATGTACGTACATGCGCATATCCTGTAGTAATATTTAGAAATATAACTGCGCAGCTTTACGCGTGTTATAACTATAATTATAATTATACGCGTATAATATATCCACCTATCGATAAGCTCAGCTGCAAGACCTATCCGAGCCGACCTTCACGAAATACGAGCACGAAACTTGATGATGATGATGATAATCTATTCGCTGTAAGCTTTGGGTCTCATACAGGAGTTACATTGGGTTATATATTTACAGATGGTATTATTATAGTTACACATTTCATTTGAACACTGCAGTACATGCTTAGTGTTTACCACTGATAGAGACAGGCTCAGTTGAAAAGATAGTTACTTGAACTTTGCCTACTCCACATTCAATTCTCTCTACTACGATTGAATACTCAGATGGGTCGCTTAAGATGATATTCTCCAAAAACACACCGTAAACACTATTGCTGAACCTGTCAGTTGTAGCAATCAGTGAAGTTCCTCGGAATATGCTCATGCGTATGCTAGGTCGATACATGCCCTGTCCGCCTAGTACTACCTCTGCCTTCATTTTCAAGATGGTATGCCTTTTAGTAGTAAAATGTGTGTATACAGCTTTATTATTGTCCCAAGAAAGTGTAGAAGTTGTCTCAAAAAGACCAGCACTATCTTTTGGAATTTCAGTCAATTCCATCGTATCTCCGTCACTTAGCAGAAATAAACTAAACCTACCAACACGTTGGGTAAAACATGAAGCAACTAGAGTATAGCATCCTTGAGATAATCCTTGTATAGTAATTAAAGAAAATCTGGTCGTGTACTGCCCACTGTCTGCAATAACCAACGATTTATCATATCCACGAACTCTTTGCCCTGAATTTGCAAATAAATGGAGAGCTATAGGCTCATCAGCATCTTCATTTACCAGCAAAATTTTCCCGTTTAATGTTGGTACTTGTTGCTTGATATTTAGTACATATTGAGGGTTGGTGCCATATGAGCTTTCAGAAATATTACCACCGGGGCCATTTTTGTTCCAACAACCATTTATTTCCACCATTGATTTGTATTTGCTCTTAGCCTTGGCAAGATCAAAGGGTAAGTTCGAGTACGCCGAAAGTGAATATACCCAGTGCTTCTCTAGATCATAGGAGGGGCAACCTGATATTAACGGCACAACGAGGTAAGTGGTATTTCCTGGGATATCGACCATAGCAGAATGATATGTAATGTTTAACCCAACTCCTTTATAAACAAGCCTTTTGTTATCTGTAGAAATAATGCTATGGGAGTTTTCGAATATTGAAAATGACAAAAATTTACCGAATCCATCCTTCGCTTTCAATGGACCTCCTAAATGAATCAGTATTGAGGAGGAGGTATTACTCTTGTTTGTGATACAAAACTGTGGTAACTTTATGAAACATCCACTCGAGTCACTCATTCTAATTGCAGTCGAAGATAATGAGAATAATACACGCTCATTTAAGCTAAACATGTTTGGATCCCAGTTTAAATATATCGAATCAAATGATTTGGCCACATCTGCAAATGACATCCAAAAAATAGATCTATCCCCTCTTTTCATCCAAGGATTGGATATAAGAAATCGTGATGTGCTTACATCTTCTTCGTCATCTGCTTTAAGATCTATGACAGAGTAATCATGGCTTCCAATTAACCTGGTATCAGAAGGAGATTCCCCAGTCCCCAGGTTAAGAAGTACATGCCCCCTTTTCCAGGATGAAAATAACGTGTTCCACACTTTACATCCTTTACTTGGGGGATTTTTTCTCAGTGGTAAATATTGAGGAACCCAACCTGTAAGGACATACGTATCCAAAGAACAGTGTGATCCAATAAAAGAGTATCCCCCCATAACGGATAAATAAGCCTTTTCTAGCAGAACTGGTAATAACCACTGATCTGTAAGAACATGGAGTGACTTGGAGTCCTCCACCCTTTTGGGTAAATAATCATTTATAACGACCCTTCGAGAAGAACCATTGAAATCTAACTTCACGACGTAGATACCTGTCTCTGACAAGATAGGCACACCCTCACGCTGGGGAAACACTCTATTAGATATTACAGCCTTTTTATGGGAACTTTCACAGCTAAAAGCTGTAGTGATAGCAGCTACAACAGAACAATCATTAAGTTTGTCCTGCCACAGCGATTCGACAGGGTTGGCACCATCTGGTAATGTTATTGACTGGAAAGTTGATTTTTCCCATATGAACTCATTTGAATTCATCTCATTATAATGCGGCCTTTCTGATATGGCTCTTAGCTCAACGTCCATAGGATCATATAACCATGGGTAAAACGTGCCTGTGGACAGGACGCTCCCCCAATATAAGAGAATCTTTTGTGCCGAAAAGACCTTTTTCTCTTTCTTCAAAGAACTTAGTAGCGCATCGCAATTGGAAAGATACGAAGACAATATCTTACCATCCTCGCGAGTTTTGACTTGTTCAATTACGGAGGAAATCAACGATAGAGCTTTAATCGTTGTTTCCTTAGCTTTTGCATTATCTCCTGAAGATACCTGGTAATACGCTTTAGACAAGTTTTCCTAATCGTTAGACTTTCATCAATTGCACAAACCTGACTCACCGATCATACAAAAATCTCATCCGCCATGTTCACAAGGAATACTCATCACGGAGTGCGCGCCTAACAAGATCCTCAACCACCCAGCGGTGACCTCATGCACTCCTGTACAGTATGGTACTTGGCGTAGCTTTCAGAGTACAGTCGCCACCCGAAGATGTCTGATAATTATAACCAATGAATTGAACTACGGGATCCCGGACTACTCAGAGCTTCAGATCCTGAGCGCTCAGGAGGACTACTTATTTTTAATAGTATGTTATATATATAACTGCAGCTGCACCAGTTGGTAGTGCACTCTAGCTAGCTATACCGGAACCACCCGTATACGTACGTATATATCCGTTGGCATATCATATGCATATTTAATCGCCGCCGAATTCGAGCGAGCTCGATGAGCCTCGATCGCGAGCGGGGGAGGCCCGGGCAGCTGATTTGCAAATCGAGATCATTATAATTCCCCATGCTAGCGACTCACAAATATTTATATTACGCACATATAACTATGGTATTATATGGCTATATCTTATAGCAGATTGCAATTGTTTCGTTATATCTTGAGTATTAGCGCCTTGCTTTGAGATATAGAACCGACGAGCCCTAGTCTGTAGACGAAGTCATTCAATGATCACGTTATTTGGAGGATTCAATAGGGAATGTTTCCAGGATTTGCTTGCTAAATATGAGAAGACCCAAATCTTGTGCTCAATGTAGAGTCAGCAAGCGAAAATGCCAGGTCTCAACGGAGAATGCCTCATGCGATTATTGCCTTAAACGCCGGATACCATGCACCTTGGCTGTGGCTGCCAACTCTACCATTTCTATATTAGGAGAGCAAGTTTCCCCGGTACAGTTGCCAGAGCTGCATATTTTAGTAGATATTGTGGAGAAGTATTTTGAGATCATTCATGATATGCCACATTCATTATTTCATAGAGCCTCTTTCATGGAACTGGTAAAGTCAGGTAAAGTCTACAAGACGATAATTTATAGCCTTGTTGCGTTGGCGGGCCGGTTTTCGCCTCTTTTTATGAATAACAAAAAGTATTGTCTCGACGATTTCATCGAGGAATCTCGTAGACTATTAAGAAATGATATGGAAAATGTTTGCCTAGAAAATTGTCAAGCCGCAATAATATGCATAAATGTATGCTTTGCACAGAACATACCTGATATTGCTTATGCAGCATTGGCTATAAGAATGGGTCAAGTACTTCGGCTGAATGAAGAAAATCCAAATGACGGCCCAATAATGAGTGAAACTAAACGCCGTACCTGGTGGTCCTTGTACATGACTGACAGGTGGACTTCGGGAAATATGGGGCTTCCAAGAGTCATTGTAGAAGAGGAGCAAAAAGTAGTACCGTTGCCTATATCTGAGTACCAATTTCAATATTGGGGAGTAAGACCTAATAAACAAAAGTCTACCACCAAATACCAAGAAGCGGCCTTATGGGCAGAGATGGTACGCCTTGCACGTATTTTTGACCAAATCCAAAAACTTAACCAGAAACTCGCTAGTCTTGCTGGTTCAATTGATTACGATATAATGGTTTACCAAGTGCAAGAAGTTGGGAATCAACTTGACTTATGGTATTCACAGCTACCCTCACACATGATATTCAATGAATACAATTTAGATGAATTTCTCAAAATAGGACTTGGAGGACCCTTTGTAGCTTTACATTTGGGGTTCCACCACTATTCAATGCTGCTGTATTTTCAGTTCATGGACGAATCACAATCAAGGCATGAGACTCGTAAGAAGTACTCGGAGATCTGCTTAAATCATGCAAGGAATTTGAGTACGATGTTCCAGTTAAGTTTAGAGGAACACCGAAAGTGCCTGCCACTTTTCAATACTGTAGGACATTGCACAGTTATTTGCTGTTCAGTACTTTTACATGGAGTAATGTTTGGTAGTTCTGTGAATGATGTCCGAAGCATTAAGGACAACTTACAGACGAATTTGGTTGTTCTAAATATTCTACATTCATATTGGCCAAACATAGGCAAAATGATCAGCCGTCTACGGATGTTCTACAGCTTATGTGATTTGTTCAGGCAAAAGGCGTATCAATTGGATAAATGGACATTCAAGTTCTTGTTGCAATATTCAATCTCATCTATTAGTAATAGTAACGAAGTTGACGACATCTTTCATAATTCTGGGAATGAAATAATGGCTGATGAGACAGGCCTCAACATCGCTCAAGAGTTCATGGCAACAATTAATGAAGTATATCCTGACAACCAACTGTCCTAACCCCGGGCCTCATGCTGGTACAGTCGTACTATTTATGATTAGCCAAATGCCGTATACTTTAGCAGGAATTCCAATTGCTCCCACAGCCTAATCTGTATCTTCTGCAGCAATACGGTATCTACCCCTGATGCGGCTGAATGTTCCCAGGGGCCCCGGGGACGATCAGAATTAATGAGATGAATTTGAAACATGCTATCTTCCATTACCAACCCTCATTCTGCAGCAAGCCTGGCAGCTCACTGGATACAATTTGATATTATTTGATACGGTTATATATAAAAGTACTAAAATAGCCTGAATGGCAGTTTGTAGACTTAAAAATTGTCTCTGATATGACAAAACAAAAATTCTTATAAGCCACTCTTTCCCTTTTTATTAGTATCAGCCCGCCGCTAGCGAGAAGTCACACCGCATGACCCAGAAAGTATTTGCTGGACGTGCTTTTGGGACAAGATTTGCGTTAATGAATATTTTCCATTATATGGGCCAAGTTAGGTTAAGATCGACCAGCCTTGATCGCTGATATCATGATCAGCGGCTACGTATATATATAGGCGTATACGTAGCTAGCTATATTTTACTACCTATAGCTATACACCAGTACTTGATGCCAAGTCTTGAAAAGAGGGCCCCTCGAATACAAATCAAAAAACCAAGAGGTTCAAGAGCGTCTATCTTCTCTAGTAGGTCCGCGAAAGATATCAAGTCGATTGGTAATAAAACTATGCCAGGGCTTCTTAAGGATGACCTTGTCACTGCAACTTCTGAGGCTCAAGAAGAGACAAAACTAAAAGTATTGTCTGCTTATAAAATAGGCGTCAAAGAATTGAATAGACAGAGACATATAAAATTTCTACGACAAATGCTACAAGATCTTCCCGCAGGATTTCAGAAGCTTGATGCTTCAAAGCCTTGGATTATATATTGGAACATTAATGCTTTAGCGCTATTGGGGGATGATATTACTGATCTTTTGCCCGGGGTAGCTTCTACTTTACTCTCTTGCGTATCTCCGACAGGTGGTGTTGGGGGTGGATATATGCAACTAGCTCACCTTGCTTCTACTTATGCTGGTATTACAGCTCTCACATTTTGCGGCCCTGCAGTATGGGACCAATTGGACAGAAGAGGCATTTACAATTGGTTATTGAGTCTTAAATTACCAGATGGATCTTTTAAGATGAGCCAGGGTGGAGAAGTGGACCCTAGAGCTGCTTATTGTGCAGTTGCAATTGCATCTCTTCTCAATATATTAACGGAAGAGCTGACTCGCGATGTCGGAAAATATATTAAGTCTTGCCAAACATACGAAGGTGGGTTTGGTAACGCCCCTCTAGCGGAGGCTCATGGTGGCTATACTTTCTGTGCGTTAGCAGCACTTTGTATAATAGGGCCTCCATCTGAAACGATAAAGAAATATAGTGACGTGAGACTTTTATTGAAATGGTTGAGTGCAAGACAACACCAAGGAGAGGGAGGATTTTCCGGGCGAACAAATAAATTAGTTGATGGCTGTTATAATCATTGGATTGGCGGATGCTGGGCTTTAGTAGAGAATGCTTTATTTATAAATGAGGACCCACCAGATAGTCTATGGGATAGAGGTGCACTTGTTGATTGGGCCCTCTTTTGTTGCCAAGATGAGAGACACGGGGGACTAAGAGATAAACCGGGCACATCACCAGACTCATACCATTCCAACTATGTACTTAGCGGCATTTCCGGAGCACAATATCATCAAAAGTTCGATTGGAATTCAGAACCGAATTTAGGCGAGTTTGCATTCAGGTGGTCGTCACAATCAGATGATAATAGTGACAATCTACTTCCTTCAATAAACCCAGTACATGTTGTTCCAACTGGGGTTGCTGAAAATATGCATAATTACTTTAAAGATAAAACAATTTGTCCAAGATGATTATTCACTGCCATCATCATCATCATCATCTTCCTCCAGGGATTCAATTAAAACAGTCCCACTAGGCCAAAGGCTTGGTACATCCTTTATATGCACATTACGATCACTTGGGAGCTCATTCCGAGGCATCGGGTTGACAAGGAGGAAAGGATATTCATGGGTATATTCCTCTGGCTTTTCTGCATCAGTGGAAGTAGATTCATCAGAAATGAGATCATAACAATCAATGAAAGCATATAAGTCATCAAGTGTGAAAGTACCTGGAAGCTTTTTGATAATTCTTTCACCTCCAAGTAAACGAAATGAGATTCTTGCCGATGGTTCTTCACTGCGCTCTTCAAGTAGCGATTTTATTTGCTGTGATTTCCATAATTTCCATTGCTTCAACAATTCCTCCTTTCTTTTCTGTTCTTGCTCAAGTCTTTGCCGTTCTTCTTCCTCTCGTTTCTCACGCTCTTGCTTTTCACGGCGTTCTTTTTCTCTTTCACGATCAGCAGCCAAACTTCGTTCATAAGCAGAATCCTGCTCTTCACGTAAACGACGACTAAGCTCTCTCTCCTTCTTATCTAATACTAAAGACAAAAGTTTGGGGGAATGCGCATCTATATTTTCCTCAATTGCCGAAACAATCTCGGTAGCATTAGTTACACCTTGAAGTTTTGCCAAAACAGTCATAACTAACACATTAGAAGTGGCCGTTTTTGGTGATGGAGCAATTAGTGACACAAAGGGGAACTTGGTAACTCCAAGAGCATTAGCAACTTGGTAGGGCTCAGATTCCTTCACATCACCTGCCCATAACAAAATATCATCTCTATGAAGTAGTTCTAGTAATTGGGGATTAAGCAAAACGTCTAAATTGAATTTCTCAGTTAAGTCATGCTCCTCAGACTCCAGAACCACCAAGAAATACTTTAGTTCTTCTTTTGCTTTATCAAGACATTCAGTGTAGCCACCTTCAACAAAGGGGATAGAGTTCGTCCCGTAATTCTCCTCAAACGATCTAATAAATCTAGCCGCAACATTTTTCGGGTTAACACTAGATGATATGGACCTTGTTGCATTTCTGTTTGCAGGATAATAACCTGTAATGCGAGGAAAAAATGGGAACAAATAAGACAAGAAGTATAGCACAGTATTGAATAATTTGTACCCCAAGTTAAAAGGAGCAAGTAATACGCTCTGAATTATAGAAAATCCCGTGCCATCTTGTGGGGTATATAACGGCACCGGCTGCACTCTTGGAGCAATATTGTCATTGATAAGTTGAGAGTTTAGCTCTTCATATAGAGAAACAGATTGCCTCCCAGTAGAAGAGGACTGTGTATCGTCCGCAGCAAGAGGAGCCGCGGGTAATTGGCTCGACAAGGAACCATCAAAGTGTAAAGATACAGCCAGCTATAATATAATTAGAACATGATACGAAAATAAGCAGTAGCTTCAGAACTTACCTCAAGATTCCATTGAACGGATCTCAATACTGTGAGAGCACTCTCCGGAGAACCGCTCCAGTTAGTGATGTCAATAAATGTTGCGAGCTTGTCTTGCTCTTCAGACCCTAGCCCTTGAATGTCAGCCATTGCTCAAAAATAGTCCACAAGTACAAGAAAACAAAGATAGTACACAACTGCACTCAGAGAAACTTTGAGATGCCAACTTTTTTTCCAAGAAATGCAGATACGCTAATATATCAGGGTAGTAATCACTTGCCTAGCACTTTAGAGGATAGGTAATAACAGTCTTCTCGAAAATTGAGCTGTAACCTATATCATTATTATGCGCACATGTATACGTACGTATAGACGGAATGTGCTCTTACCATTAGGAGATCTGGTAGGCTACATGTAGCGATTGTTGGCTATACCACCATATGCATAATACGCGTACGTACGTTAGAATACTCTTCGAATTCAGAGAGCTAGCTATAGCTAGAGCTATATTCGAATCAATTATCCAACCAATATTGCAATTGGGAACTCTTCAGAAAAGATTCATTCGGAGGAGTATTCAAAAGCAATTTTTGTAGAGCGATATGGGGCGAATCTCTAATGAAGAGGTAGGTAGAAGTTGCTAGTAGAGAGGACTGCAAGATCTAACTATTTAGTTCCTGTCGAGACTGGAAAAGCTTTTCTCAACCGCAGAAGAGAAGGGCGCGGTATATCTAACTCAAAAAAGACGTATGCGAGCTTGAATATTTGAAGTCTAATGGTATTGAAAGCTAACATGTGATGTGTAGTACCCGAAACGAATGAAAAGCCTTCAGATCTATCAGATATCCAGACCCCAAATGAACCCTTTGCAGTTCTAATCAGAGCATCCGATGGAAAAGCTGATAAGAAGAACAAGGTGAAGATATCTACTGTAGTGAACTCAGCAGATCTCAACCAATTTTGGACAGCATATGCCGAAGTTGTGAGAGCTGGAGCCAAGGGACTTAGAAGGAAGGACAAGTCTAAACAACGACAGAAGGAAAAACAGCGAAAACAAAAACAACAAAAGGCATGAAAGAATATAATGAACCTAATTGTAAGTATTAAACTATGTGCAAATAAAACGAATGAACCATGGGCTGTACATAAAAAAAGAGTTGCGTGGGGAATAATTTATAATTTATCCATTCTAATTTATCCATTCTCTGATGCACAACGATTTTTGAACTTTACTTCTCACATACATGCCGTACCGAGCATAAGTTCCTCTACCAGTGCTTGGAGTACTCTTTAAGCCTTTGGTCAGTTACGATATTTCGATTTGTCAATTTACTCTACTCTGGTAGTTCAAATATATACTGGTTGACCTCTCGTTTCGGTGGATTCAAAGTATGCGTATATACCCATATAGATAGCTTCATGGTATTATAATTATGAGAGCACGAGCAAGCCTACAACCATTCTTTTTTGTGATCATAAGCTACAGTGCAACATGTACATACGCATTATTCAAGTACTTATCCTATAAGCTTGATTCCTTGTAAATGTTGTAATAAAACGTGAGTGAATTCTGTAAAGAAAATTGGCCTATTATCAATTCTCGATGATGAAATAGGAGGTTAACGTCGCATTATTAATGCCTTCAATATTATTGATAACAACAGTACAGTACTGCACTGCACTGCATGCATGTATTGTTTTTGAAATTCATCGGCATCCGGAAAACGAATTGGCTGAATCACCCCGCCGCCAGACTCTCAATGCCTCTTCTCTTTCCATAGACTTATGAACCAGCTCTCAAATCAGAGGACCAGGTCGTTTTTGAAAACTCTATAGTACAGAGTTCTCCATGGCAAAATGGTGAAAGTAGTTCACAGAAGGCTCAGTGCCATTTGGGCCGCATTTTTTGCCAGTCTCGGTTGTGGAACAATATATGTATACTCAGCATATTCGACCCAGCTAGCTGAGAGACTAGGCTTATCTGCTACTCAAACAGCGCATATAGGTATAATGGGTACAATTGGAGTCTCGCTATTTGGAGGCATTGCGGGTGTACTAATTGATCACGGAGGACCGTTAATTCCAGCATGTCTAGGAACGACATTATTGTTTTCAGGATATTTCATATTGTATTATTGTTACAAGCATGTTATAGGTACTTTGCCTTTATTGGAAGCTGCATATGGAGTTGCTGGAGTTGGCAGCATGCTGGTATTAAATTCATCTATCAAAACCTCAGCGTTGAATTTCCCCTCGAACAGAGGAACGGCCACCTCGGTCCCCTTAGCTGCATTCGGGTTATCTGCATTCTTTTTCTCATCCATCGGTGGACTCTTTTTCATTGGAAATACTGAGGGGTTTCTAAAAATGCTGACATTCACAACGTCAGGGTTATGTCTCGTACATCTACCGTTTATTAGAGTCCATTATGATGATGACGATGATAATGATGATAATGATAACGGTAATAATCTAAGCCGAAGTAGTAGCGCATTAGAGTCAAGGAACGAAGAATCAATAGGGTATAATGAGACGCTTCGTACCTCTTCCTCTTCGTCACCATCATTATTACCTCCTCAGAGATCTGGTAGTTTTCAGAATTACGATTCCACATCATTATTATCAGATACTGGATCCCACAATATAGAAGGATCAAGAGAAAGTGAAGGCAGCAAAACAAACTTCTTAGATAGAGCAAGTACGAATGATTCTATATCTATAGACGATGGCCAGCCTATCTGGAAATTGTTCGCCAAAAAACAGTTTTGGGAACATTTTTTATTATTAGGATTGATCGGTGGTGCTAGCCAAATGTATATTTATTCGTGTGGATATTGTATCAAAGCACTTATAAGACATAATAATTTATTGGAAGCATCTCCTTCCCGTATCCAGTCTCTTCAAGCTATACAAGTAGCTATTATATCTCTTGCCAATTTCAGTGGCAGATTACTTAGTGGAACGGTATCGGACTTTTTGGTACTACGACTCAGATATCAACGACTTTGGATCGTGGTATTTTCAATAAGCATTGGAATTTCAGGCCATCTTGCAGCATCAATTTGTTCAAATGCAAAGTACTTGTGGGCAGTATCTTTATGCATTGGGTTTTCGTTTGGTATTACTTTCGGGTCATACCCTAGTATTATTAGCGAAGAATTCGGCCTTAAAAAGTTCTCTCAAAATTGGGGATGGAGTTCGACTTCTCCAGTTATAACTTCATACTTTTTGAATGTTTTGTTTGGTCGCATTTATGATGAACATTCTGTAACGCTAGACCCCAATACTGGGAACCATTACTGTGCCTCGGGAGTAGGATGTTACTCAAATGCTTTTAAAGTATCTTCAGGGGTAGAAATCCTCGCACTTTGTCTAACACTATTTATGATCCACAGTAAACGCAACAATTCCAATGGCCATACCTAAGTATTCATAGAAATAACGGATTATATACAGCCATGCTTTTTAAGATAGTATTTTTTTTTGATTAGAGATAACCGGTGTTTTCTGTTCCACTGATCCTACAAATAATATTCATCCTGACCTCCGGACGGGTCTCCTACAATTGAACCACTTTTTTTTTCATATTTAAATCGCTATCCAAAAAATAATAAAAAAAAATAAACAAATTTAACAATAGAACCACGATAAGTTTACAAGTATACAACATATTGGCTTTTTTTTTCATTCATCTTTGCCATAATATAAGCACATAACCTCCATTGAATAGATCTTATGATATCGGTTAACGTTTGAAGATTGCACCCTTTACCAGGTACCTCCTTCTTGCTGTTCCCCACCGTTACTGGCAGAAGCAGGAGGTTCAGCAGAAGAAGCTGCAGGAGGAGGAGCAGCTGCAGCAGGAGGAGGACCGTCATCACGGTATCCATCAGCAGATGGAGGACGAGCATCGTAATTATCACGAGGCTCAACATCAGAATACCTTCGTCCAGCGGGTGATACAGATCGTCGGTCACCATCTGCATAATCCCTTCTGTCTCTTGGAGCGTCGTAGTCATCTCTTGGAGCGTCATAGTCTCCTCGTCTTCGGTCGTCATAATCACGACCCCTATCGTAACGGTCATCATAATCTCTTCTGTCATAACGTCCTCCACGATCGTCGTAATCACGTCGTCTTCGGTCATAGCCACCGCCACGCCTATCGTAATCACCACGATATCTATCATAACGATCACGACTATAACGGTCGTCATATCCGCCACGGTCATATCGATCATACCCACGGTAACCACCACGACCGCGTCCACGGCCACGGCCATATGGTGGTGGTCCTCGACCACGGAATCCTCCTCGGTCGTATGACCTCGGAGGTGGTGGGGGTCGGTCATCTTCTCTCACAGTAACAATTCCATTCTGGAAATCAGTTCCATCAAGTTTTCGAATGGCCATGTCAAGTTCTTCAGCTGAAGCAAATTCAAGAACACCAGTACCATCTCTGCTTCTTGAAACATCAGAGTACAATACCGTGACGCCAGCACTTCTTGCAAAGTCCTTCAAGTCTTGCCACGAAGTACTAGAGGTAAGATTACTTACGATTGCACGATATCTTGGGCCTCCTACTCTTTCTTCTCGATCATACCCATCATCACGCCTGTAATCACGGGGAGGCTTAGATGGCTTGGCATGTGAGAAGTCCACAGTGAGAGTCTTACCTCTAAAGGGAGTATTATTCAAAGTCTCATGAGCTCTTTCGGCTGATTCTCTGTCCTTGTAATATACAAAGCCGTAACCCTGGAGAATTCTAATGTTGGCTATTTCACCAAACCTTTCAAACATTTGCTCAATAACATCTCTTTCACTCTCATCGGGCAGAGGCCTGACGTACAAACAGGCGTCTCCTTCAGACATTTTTGTTTCCTTAGAGTTGGTTGGTACTTTTAGGAAATTCAGTCAAAAAGAATGTGTAAAAAAACAAAGAACAAAAAAACAATTTCAGGCCGAAAAATTTGCTTAATTGGTGGAAGAACTTCGATCGAGGAGATTAAACTTCGCCACACAACTTAAATTTGAGATCTGAAAATTATCATCGTTAGTAACCCTGAAGTAGGAAATTCCTGTACGTACCCGCATTTGTGTAGTGGTAATTCCGAGCGCATATTTAAAATTTCAGTACTAGTTATAACATGTACACCAAGTACCCAGTATACTGGCCTGCTAGCTAGCTAGGCGACCATCTCAGGAAGACGAAGACGAATGAAAAGCTATAGACTGCTTATGCCTCTAAGGCGGCCCATGGGGCCGGTGAGGCAAATGGCTAGCTTTGCAAGGCCGCCAAGCCAGCCTGGTAAAAGTAAATTTGCTAAATGGTTAGATAATGCCAAAGTATGGGATAAGGAATTTAACGAAGCTCACCCGCATTATAGAAAGTTTATAAGCGCAGCTCTTATAGCGCTTTATGCAATGACAGGTTATGAGATGTACCAGTATCTTAAAGACACAGAATATAAGGCCACTGGTGCGAAGAGCCCGTATAAAAAGGGTTTAACGGAAGAGCAATTAGCTGAAGAACATGCCAAGCGGTCTTCTATAGAGATATATGACGATCTAGCAAGACAATACGACGATATGATTTGGAAAGAAGAAGCATTTACCGTTATATGGTGGTTGAGACGAAAAGTAATGAAATACGTCACTGGTAATGCGTTAGAGGTTGCATGCGGGACTGGTAGAAATATCAGATATTTGAGACCGGAGAATATTAAAACTATAACGTTTATGGACGCTTCGTTACCAATGCTTCAAGTATCTCAAGAAAAATTTACGGAGAAATATCCTGAATTAGAGGATAGAGCGCAATTTGTTAAAGGTGAATCTGAAGAACTTTTAAATCTTGCTGCTGGTTCGGGCCAGAAATTTGATACCATTTATGAAACATTTGGTCTGTGCTCTTATAAAGACCCTGTAAAGGCTCTGAAAAATTTCCAAGATTTACTTTCGCCGAACGGAAAAGTTGTACTTTTAGAACATGGAAGATCACATAAGTATAAAAGTCTCAATGAACGGTTAGATAAAGGTGCTGAACGACGTTGGGAGAAATGGGGATGTAATTGGAACTTGGATATTCAGGATATAGTAGCCAAGAGTGGATTTGAAGTTGTAGAAGAGCATCAGTACCAATTTGGTACAGTGTCATTTTTTATTCTTAAATTACCTGACACAAATTCTGTAAATAGTGGACCTAGTTCATAGATCCTTAAATCTGTACATAATAATTATAAATTAAAATTTAACATGATTATATATTTATCGTGCCTCATTAGCAAGGACTTCTCGAGCAATTGCTGCTTTTGTATTATTTTCAATCAATTCTCCTGCATCTTTGTAAACGAGACTAGCTTCATAAGCTGCCATGAGACGAGATTCATTGATACCCACTTCTGCAAATGATAGTGCTCTTATGCAGTTTGCGTAAAGCGCTATATTACGTCTCACTGAATCAGGGATAGTATCATTAACATCACTATAAATCTCTAAACTTGATTCCTCTTCTATACGTGTTATTGATACATCTTTAGTGACATCTCCTTGTGATTTGCTTAACCATATGTAACCGTTTATACCTAAGATCATATCAACACCCCCTGCTAGTCGATAGAGATGAGTTCTTAGTCGTAAAACTTGTGAAGAGGGGATGCTGAGAAAATATCCATTCCTTAACTTACCATACCGTAACGATCTTGTATGTAATGAAGCACCGCCATCCGAAAATAAGCCCTGCACCTCAGCATTGAGAAGGTCACCTTCTTTCAGAAATTCTCGCATTTGTAATTCATCACTCTCTGATTTTCTTCGTAGAACTCCTCCAGGAAGATTTACTGATCCTAGGAGTAATACTGCATCTTGGGATGCACCAATATCTACCTTCCACCGCTTCATACCTACTTCTGTTATTCGTCCTATCACATGGTCGCCTATAACTGGTTGATATTTACCCTTTAACGGAGTTACACTCAGTAATTTGTTAACTTTTGTAATATGCCCAGCTACTGACGAATATGTTATCCCATCGACTGAGTATGTCCCATGCCCTCTCATCCAAATAGTGTCTTCAGTAACTACCTCTCCAGGGGTAACTAGTCCAGAAAAGTTTTCCTCATACTCCTCCTCATCATTGTCCTCCATCTCAACGTCGGAATCATTATCCACAAGATCTATTTCCTCGGGATCTTCATTCCTCTCTCTTTTACTTCTACTGACAACTATCGTGGACATTACTATTTCATAAGATCCGTCTATCAGTAATGCTATGAGGTGGAAATTGGTCGTGCCGACAGTCGAATCCTTAGTCAACGGCTGCTATATAGAGACCAATATATTAGCTACTAGTATACTAGCTAGTACAGTGGGAGAGCTCGCAAGGTTGAATATATTCTAATTAATTCAAGCTTTCAATTGAGAAAAAAAATGTACTATACGTACGTATAACGTTATATACGTATACAGTATAGCTGTATGATCATCGACATCATCACATTCACCAGCTGGCGCTATAGTTAAAATTATTCGGAGTTCCGGTACTGGCAGTACGTACGTTACATATATGCTACAATTATAACGTTACGCTATAGCTATAACCCGCGGGGCCCTGAAAATATTAACTAGTTCTCGAAACTGTACAAGAAGATACCTAAAAGAAAGGGCCATTACATCTCGAGACTGTACTGCACTGAATTAAAGAACTGGAGCCTTGAATGAAAAGTGCGCTTAGCATAATAAGACCGCTATCTTGCTTCACGAAAATGCTGCATACTAGATTCAAGTCTAATATCTCCAATGAGTATCTGCCACCCAGTAATAGGACCATGAAGGTTTTGGATAGAAGCTTTTTCCGTCTTGATGTTCCATTAGTTGTTGCCAAGCTGGGTGACCCTTCTGTTATTAGTAGGTTAGGTAAATCAAGCAAATCAGACTTATTTTACTTACCTAGTGTAAATAGAATTCGGCATTTCGAAGAAGATAACTCCAAGGGCATTCTTTTACGAAATGACATACATGATGTTGAATCTATTTCTGAGAAGATTTCTCCTACAACTTTAGAAATATTAAAATCTGCTGGGGCTGAATTTCGGCCTTACACACTAAGGTTAGATTATGATTATTGGACTGCTGAACAAATTCTTAATAGTATTTTGCCCGAGGACTTGGATGAAGAAACTCCAACCGGGTTCACTATTGTTGGCCATATAGCTCATATGAATTTGCGGTCAGAATTTCTACCTTATAAATATCTTATCGGACAAGTTATCCTTGACAAGAACGAAAAGCAAGGAATACGAACTGTTGTTAATAAACTAGATTCTATTGATAATGTATATCGTAATTTTGAAATGGAAGTGATAGCAGGCGAGGAGGACTTTATAGTCTGGCAAAAGGAGTCTGATTGTATTTTCACGTTTGACTTCAGGAAAGTATATTGGAATTCTCGCTTACAGGCTGAACATGACCGGTTAATATCACAGTTTAAAGAAGGAGAAGTTGTTTTTGACGTCTTTGCAGGGGTAGGACCATTTGCAATTCCTGCTGGCCAGAAGCATGCGATAATTTTTGCAAATGACTTAAACCCTGCAAGCTTTGAAGCCATGAATGAAAATATTGTGAATAATAAAGTGAAGGATTTCGTTTTCCCTTTTAATATGGATGGCGAAGAGTTTATACGACAGTCACCGCGATTATTACGAGAATACAGAGAGTGTAGTAATACTGGTACAATAGAAGTACAACCGAAGCGGATTGCAAGATCCAAACCGGCACCACCAGCTAAACTGGTACCCATTCCGCATAGAATCAACCATTACGTTATGAATCTTCCTGATAGTGCCTTTTCATTTCTGCATGCATTTAAGGGGCTTTACGCATCAGAGGTAGTCACCGAATCAGATATGCCTACGATTCACGTGCATTGTTTTTACAAATGGAATGCAGGGCAATCAAAGCCAGAGGACGAAGTGATACATAATGATCTTCTAGGAATTGTCAGGAAAGAGCTTGATTTTGATATTAAATTGAAGGAAGTGTCATTCCATGAAGTAAGAAGTGTCGCACCCACCAAAAACATGTATTGCTTATCATTTCGACTACCAGTCGAAGTAGCCACGGCAAAATGACTTATATCTTAATATTGCAATTTACCCTTTATATGGTTCCAAAAGTCTTGGATAAACTGATCTTGGTCTTGACCACCCCTTACACCGAGATAAATTCGATCTTCAACATTAACCTCCCATTCGTTGGGATTTCCTTTCACTAATTTTCCACCAGATTCTTCGAGTACCACCCATCCCCCACAAACATCATAAGCATAGCACCCTCCTTCCCAGTAAGCGTCTAGTGCTCCTGTAGCTACGGCACACAAATTCAATGCTGCAGATCCCATACATCTTATTCCATGGATAAATGCCCCGCCATCCTTCTGATCCGCTGCCAGCGCATGTAGGGTCTCCATTTTAGTAGTGTAATTAGGCCCTGATCGCTCTGAGCCCCATTCCAGCGCAATTAGACTACCTTGAAGTTTCAATGGCTTTTTGTCGGTTGATCTCAAGGGCAATTTTTGTCCATTAAGGAACGCACCTTTCCCCTTTACAGCATAGTACAATTCTTTGAGAAAAGGATTATATACAACACCAACAACTGGTTTACGGTTATAACAGAAACCTAGTGAAATACAGCTGTAAGGAAAAAAATGAATGAAATTAGTGGTACCATCAATAGGGTCTACCAGAAATGTTGGAGCATCAGTAAGCACTGATTTACCAGGAACGAAACTTTCTTCACCAATTAATTGATAATCAGGAAATGCAGTTTTTAATTGGGCGAAAACGAGCTCTTCAACTTTGCCGTCTACTTCAGTGACTAAGTCAACAGCACTTTCCTTATCATCGAATGTAGCATATCCACTTTCCTTATGGATAACTTTCCCCGCATCTAGGGCGATTTGCTTCAAAACGATAACGATCTTGTCGAGGTCCGGTTCAATTGACATTCTTCAATTATAAGTTGCTTGGGTATTCGACACAATTATAACTATAGACAAATTACACGACCTTGCAAGCTCTATGCGCACTTATCCTATGGTGGAAATTTCAGGGTAGCATCGAACTTGATCTGCAAGGTTCAAATGAGATATCAAATGTCGCAAGCTTGCGATATCGATAACATATGTTATAATTATATCCCGATGAATATATAACCGGTACCTATCAAGGCCATGACCATGTATGCACATGCTATAAACGCGTTACCAAGATTAACGACAGAAAGGCGTCGACGGCGACTGCAAATTTAATCAGGGAATGAAGTTCTGGTGAATCAAAATCTCATATGGACTCCTTTCAAGTAAGCTAAGTTATTTGTAACTTGAAAATATATATAGATATTTCAAATGACAACAGTAGATGTTAGATGATATAATTATAACATGCTATTCGGTTACTGTCCTAATTAGCACGAGGTAGCTATAGGCGTGCTTCAAAACTAGAACACGCTGTGGCATTTTCATATTCTCAACCATTCTTGCTCGGCTGAGCTTATAGTTAATCTGATGTAGCTACAGCACTTCTCACCAATGGAGACTTAGTATTCTGAGGTCGATACCAGTTACGTGCAAGCCATTTGGAAACAATTGATTGGAGGATGTAGCTATAGACAAACAATTCATCGGAATCATCGCAATGGATGACCACGGACAAGCTCGAGGGCCAAAAAACCCGACGCATCGCGCTTTCTGAAATGACTTTAATCATCAAAAGACCCCCACTTAACGCGTCTCTTCCCCATCAAACGCGCCTTCCCCACCTATCAGGTGAATCGCACGATCCTGACTGCAAAAAGACCAACAACAAGTAGGTTTTTGGATTACAAAGTGGGGAAGTCAAAAGCCTCCCGGGAGAATGGTCGCATGGCTGGAAGTTGTGCTACTATTCCGCTGGATATAGAAGTTTTCGTAGAAGAGTTCTTCTTTGCAATTAGCACCTGAATTTGGCACAATTGAGTTAAGAACCTTATAATAAAATATAACAACTGCCTTTTATAACCAATTGCCTGCTATAACATAAAGTTCATTAAATGGTCAATATAAGGCTCCAATTGTAAATTTCAGTGGTCTGACGATCATCGTATTTGTCGTAATTTTTTGAAATTATTCATTGAGAGTTCCACTGTATGTGTGATATAGTGACGATAACGTTATCAGATCAAATCATGATTGAATATACTTGTAATTACGCGCGCGATCGAGCTCAGACGTAAAATTAGCGCGCGAGCCGAAATCCGGCGGCAGATCATCTTATTTTTCCTATCGTTATATATCGAGGACAGAAATTTCCGAGCACTAGCGCTCTCGGGCTTTTCTTAAAATATATATACCACGCTAACATTATCCATTCGTTAGACGCTCAACCCCTCCAAAAAGCCTCTATAGATTTGGAAAGCTTCTCGGAGCTTCACTTATTGACCGTACAATGGGCGTGGATATTCTCGACATAGCAGTCCTGGCTATTATCCTCATTGGAAGTATAGCCTATTTTACCAAGGGCTCTCTATGGGCCGTCGATGCCAGCAATTCCAAGAATTCGGCAGCATCAGCTGGCTCTGTTGGCGGAGACAAAAGTAGAGATCTGGTCGAGCGGTTGGCCGATACGGGTAAGAATACAGTCATCTTTTATGGCTCTCAGACCGGTACCGCTGAAGATTATGCTTCCAGATTAGCCAAGGAGGCATCCTCTCGGTTCGGCCTCAAGACTATGACTGCTGATCTTGAGGATTATGATTTTGAAAATCTTGATACCGTGCCCGAGGATGTTGTTGTTGGGTTTGTTATGGCTACATACGGCGAGGGAGAACCTACTGATAATGCTGCTAGTTTTTATGAGTTCATAACTAGTGACTTTGTATCGTTCTCTAATGGTGAAGATGCCGGGTCTAAGCCGCTTCGTAACTTACATTATGTTATTTTCGGATTAGGAAATAACACTTATGAGCATTTCAATGCCATTGGCAGGGGTCTTGATAGGGCACTTGAAAATCTAGGCGCTCATAGAATTGGCCCCTATGGGGAAGGTGATGATGGTGTTGGATCAATGGAGGAAGATTATCTTTCTTGGAAAGAGAAAATGTTTGAAGCTTTGAAATCTGAGAAATCCTTGGAAGAATTTGAAGCTACTTATGAGCCAAGCTTAGTTGTTTCTGAAAGGGAAAATAGCAATGCAAGTGATGATGATGTATATCTTGGAGAAGTAAGTGCCAATTATCTTCATGGCACGCCAAAGGGTCCATATGGTCCGCATAATCCTTATTTGGCCAAAGTTGTCACTTCTAAAGAGTTATTTCATTCTCAGGATAGAAACTGTATTCATCTGGAAATTGATATTTCCGGAAGTAATAATAGATATAGCACGGGAGATCATTTAGCATTTTGGCCCCAGAACTCTAACGAAGAAGTTACGAGGTTTTTGAAAACTTTTGGTTTAGATTCAAAGGCCAATCACGTTATCGATGTTAAAACTATAGATCCTACTGCCAAAGTTCCATTTCCTGTACCTACCACATATGATACAGTGGTTAGATATTTCTTGGAAATCAATGGCCCAGTCTCTCGACAATTTGTATCTTCAATTGCAGCCTTTGCACCTAACGAGGAAACAAAAGTAGCAGCGCAAAAACTTGGAAATGAAAAGGATTTGTTTTCTGATGAAGTCACCAAAAAATATTTTAACACTTCAAGGCTTTTACAGAAATTATCTAATGGTATTCAATGGTCAAATGTCCCCTTCTCCTTTCTGATTGAATCTCTTCAACATCTTCAACCACGATATTACTCTATTTCATCCTCATCATTAGTTAATCCTCAATTAATATCAATTACCGCTGTGGTTGAATCAGCAAAACCGGAGGGTGCTGATCATGTGCTAAAGGGAGTAGCTACGAACTATATTTTGGATATTAAGAAATCTCAAAATGAACCAAATGAAAGCGTGGGATATAATATATCTGGCCCTAGGGGTAAATTTATTTCGGATGGGGAGATCAAAATCCCAGTACATATTCGTCATTCTGCATTCAAATTGCCATCTAACCCTAATAAACCAGTTATAATGATTGGTCCTGGTACTGGTGTAGCACCCTTCCGAGGATTTGTCAATGATAGAGCGGTTAAGGCCAAACAAAACATTCCAGTTGGCGCGGCATTTTTATTTTTTGGTAGTCGCAATCCCAATGAAGACTTTTTGTATGCTGATGAATGGCCTCAGTTTGGCTCAATTGATCCTGATACTGCAGATGAAGAATTTCCTATTAATAACTTGAAATCTGATGACTTTTTGACAGTTTTCACTGCATTCAGTAGAGTAACTGATAAAAAGGTATATGTACAACATCGTTTAAGACAACATGCAAAACTGATCAATAAATTGTTGACAAATGGGGCATATATCTACGTTTGTGGAGATGCTACTAGAATGGCCCGAGAAGTTCAAGCAACTTTGTCTGATATAATATCAACCGAACAGGGTATTCCATTAGAAGATGCAGTACGCAAAGTTACTAAGATGAAGACCGAAAACTCGTACCAAGAAGATGTATGGTAATAAAGGAAAACAAATGAGGTGGGCTAAAAGAAAAATAAAAAACGAGAAAAA
The DNA here is from genome assembly GCA_030574255.1 of Groenewaldozyma tartarivorans. NCBI lineage: Eukaryota > Fungi > Ascomycota > Dipodascomycetes > Dipodascales > Trichomonascaceae > Groenewaldozyma > Groenewaldozyma tartarivorans. Next base: position 90,031 of record JAJMEQ010000006.1, on the reverse strand, counting down.
TTAATCATATAACATATAAAGTAATTATGAAACGATTGCTTCTTACGTCTCAAAAATACACCAGCTAAGATTCTGATAATTACTGGTCAAACAAATGTGCTAAACCTGTATCTAAATCATCTTCATCCATTAATGATGTACTTTTCTTATTATGCAGCAATCTTTTTTCAGATTTTTGCTGTTGCTCCGCACGTTTTCGTTGTGCTTCTCTTGCTTCTCCATTTCCCTCAGACGAGTTCATTGCCTTAACAATTGCGAGAAATTCCAAAAATAATCCACGCTGTTGACGCAAGGATTTCAACTTGGAGCTCATTAACCTTGCATCAAATTCAAATAAATCATTGGTAGGTACAGTATTAAGTACTTGTGATAATATTTCCAAGGGACGTTGACTTTTACCTCTTAATGACGTGTAAACTAATGCCAGAATATAACCAGCTTCTGTATGTACATCAGCAAAAAAATCATCACCTAACACATCTAAGCATGCTTTTATAAGTACTTCCTCCAAAAAGGAATCAACTTCATCATCCTTAAGCAAAATTGATGGTAATATACCTCGCAACACTAAACAACAATTGAAACTGCACTTGCTGTCCTTATATAAGATAATATTTATACATAATTTCAAAGCAGGTGCAAGAATCTGTTTATTTCCCAATACAACCGATCTTAATACTTTGCTGTGAGAACGGTCTGCAGAATTTACCACTGTCGATGAAGATGAAGATTTCTCAGATTGACCGACTAAATCTATTAAGAAACGAGCAACTATTGAAGTTAATTGTCTTAATAAATGCTCTTCCATCATTTCTTCAGATAATGCAACATCATCATCAGTACCATTCATTTGTAATCCCCTAGCATATACCTGGGACCATTTCTCAGCCAATACTTCATCCAGTTTGATAAGAACTGATGGTAAAAACTCACTCATAAAAGGTTCAATATATGGTATGGGACAATTCTTGACAACATTTCTTAACACAAGCAAGATCATATGACGCCATGAATGTAAAGTGATACCTGCGGAATCTCCTGCAAGTGCTAACCAAAGCATACGTGGCATACCTGGTACCTCATACATTGTCTCCTCAAGTTGACTGATAGAACCCAATGCCAGAAATGCATATTCCCGTGTATACCTAATAATATGACCAACCGAATCAGCAAAATCTCGTAATGTATGCATAGCCTTAACATTTTCATTAACAAATTCATCCTTAGATTGAGTAGATACACCAACTTGCCAAAACCGCTCGGTACAACTATATTTTACAAATGCCTGTACTTCAACAGGCAAATCAGCCCAATTACTTGGATTATGGTAAGCTTCAATTTGGGTGATCAATTGTAAAATATGAGGCAATATTGGCTGAATACGAGGTTTCCATAATGCTAATAGATCTTTATATTCTTTACTCGAATGATCAAGTTTTTCAATAGTATATTGAATGAAGATTCGAGTGGCTCTAATGGGAAATAATTCTTGCCATTTATCCTTCAATTCTGCTTTTAATTTTCTACCAGCGTCATCCATCTCAACTTTGAGTAAATCTGAATGTTCAGTTACTCCTCTTGATCTGAAATATTCCGCAATTTTAACAATACCCACCCTTTCCATAAACCACGGCAAATCAGCCAATCCTTTAATAGTGGTTTCATCAACCCATGAATGCAAGGCAGGATCAACAATATTTGCAAACCGTTGACTTTTATTAGGGACATTAGCACGTTGAGAAACCACAAGTAAAAATGATTTAAAGGCAACTGCTTCATGATCACTGATATTATCTGAAGCAATTAATCGAGAAATCACATTTTCTAGTTCATCATATATTTGCATCAATGTTTCTGGAATCATATATGCTAGTCGATTCAATTCCGTTCCACAACTTGTTCGTAAATCTCTAAATAATTCTTGTTGCTCATCAATTTCTTCTTTAGATGCAAATTCATTGATTACACATTCCTTTGTAGCTGAAGTTAAAACACGTTCAAGCACAACAAACATTAATTGTAAATCATCCTTTAGTAAAGGTGCAAACTGAACAAGACATTGAACCAATTTTCTTAATAATAATGGATCTTGAATATCCATTGACAATAAATCCCGACAAATGGATTCCACAATTGAATTGATAACCTTGAGAGCTTCATCGGCGTCTGGCTTTTGATATAGATATTTCCACCTGCTTACACCTCTTAATGCAGCCTCAGTCAATATAAACATAGAATATGCAAGATAATAACTAGGGTTTCCATAATAAATTAGTTTAGGTGATCTTAGACTTTGCCATCCCAGTTCTGACTGAAAAAATGACCCTATTCTTCCCTTTATCCATTTAAGAGATTCTATAGGTATCCGGCACACAGTTAACCGAGCAATATCCTCCATTAAATGCCGATAGCTACCAAGAAAATTTTGAGTATCTGGAGGAGAATCAAAATCCAATTCAAGAAATCTGATGGAAACATTTTCTTCCTCTACATCTTCATATTTCATACACCTATTAGCTGCTGTTTCTAGTAATGACGGTAGTAAAGGTGCGAGTAGCTCTCTCATGAAATCCTTTTCAATCCTTAGTAATGAGCACCAGGTTGATAACGACACTCCAGATACTACCAGACTTGGATGATTCGTTGTCTTTAAAACTAAACTTAAATACCCCGGGATATCTGCATCTGCAGGAAGGTCACTTCTGGGTGATTGAACGTACTCACTTAAGCTAATAATTAACTCCACAAATTTTCTTAGGAATATATACTTGCTCTCGTCCATATCATCAATATTTATGGAACATGCATCATAAACAGACGAAAGCATCTGAATACCCTGTCTTGAAAAGACTCCACCTACAATTGCTTGAAAATCCTCAGCATTACTAAACGTACGCGAGAAGAAGCTATGGAGACAATCCACCGAAAGTGTTTGGACACGAATATTATTAGATACCAATGCACTACTCAGTCTATCCAGAACATTGGCCTTTCGAATAGCCGCAGGAAACACCCAAAATAAACATGTCTTCAATGTTTCTAGTACTTTTATGGCAAACAACTCAGCCTCGGGATCCTCTAACCCGTTTTGCAGACATTGACCTAATAAATCCGACCAACGCTCTAGCCAACCGTCAGGCCCGGATCGCAGTGTTTTCAGTGTAGCTACTCGACTTTCATATGTACGATCTAAAGTCTCTTCAGAATTTACCACCTCAATGCATTGAGCACTAAGTGATCCAGATCTAGTAGCTGACACAGGATCATCTAATAAAAATATATCCTCGAATATCGTTCTAAATATGCTGAGTGTTAGTTCACGCGTGGCAGAGTTAACTGCCCATAGTTGTAGTAATATTGTATCCATATCTGCCCATCCAACTGCTTCATTCGAGGACTCTTCATTCTCAATTTCCAAGCCCCAAATCCGTTTAGCCACTGCGACCCATAAAAATGCAACTTTTTCTTTTATATAATGAGGATCTTCACTTCTCAAGTCTTTTCCTAGCTCTACAATCCAGTTTTTAATTGTTTCTCGTCGTAAAGAATCGTATGATGCAAAATTAGATTGTATCGAGTGCTGAAGCAGAGTCAGACCAAAATGCCTTATAATGCCTATGTCTCGTCCATCTCTCATAGATGCCAGCTTCCATCCCCATGTTGGGGCATCTGGCTTTTCTTTCAAAGACTCTAGAAACTGTAAAAAAAAGTTAGTCGCAAAAGTAAACAAACCAAAAATATACAATTCTCAAAATTTTCCATTTTTTTTTTATTTTTTTTTTTTTTTCGCTGATGCTATTTTCAAAAATTCACTTACATTTTGGGCATGCCGCCGTTGTTCGTTGGTTGACGAGGAGCTGTGAACAACATTGAGAGCCTCGGTTATTTCAGAAACCCCCTCATAGTACTCCATTATGTAACAAACACTACCCCTTCTCTGGTTTGACAAAGACTACCCTTTCACGATGCCAAAAAAAGTTGACCAGAAAACAAAAACTACAACGCTACCAAAAAGGTCTATTCAGCCTTTACCTTGGCACTTTATCAGGCACAATGGACCTATAGCGGGTCTCAAGAACCGTGAGAATATTCTGTTTGGTTCTGAACCTTACAAAAACTGGATTCAGCGTTCTCTAGATCAACTGGGTAATTGGTGTTTGTTTGTGTGGGATTGTTTAGATATTTTGATGGCGGTGAGTTTACACAATGTCGTGTTTAAAGTTTGGCAGCATCTAGATCGATATCGATTGAGCTGCGCGTGATGTGCGTTTTTTGAGGTTTAACATTACGATCTGTCAGCCTATTATGGGCCAGCTTGCTCGTGCCAGCCAGTTAGCTATACGTTAACGCGTTATAGGTGGTATAGGTACGTACGTACGTACGTACATTATAATTGTAAGCTTAAGCCGGCGCTGCAGCAGCTGGACTTAAAGCTTTTGAGATAGATTTGCTTGAAGTTTTTAGCTCCTATAACGGATTTCTGGGTTAAGGGTGTTTGGCGGTAGTAGAACAGATCTGGAGTATCAGTAGGTAGGAAACTATCGTGCATGGTATAGATTGGTTTTTGCAGTATAAAATGAGGCCCTCGACTCGAAGACTTGAGAAGAAATTGGTGAAGTTTGCCCCAAAGCTACGGTATTATTCTTCGAGTGGTCGGGAAGCTGTTAAAATCAATGGGAAAAATGTTGAGTTTGGTGTTGGAGATAAGTACGGTGAATTTGTGGTCAGAGGAGTTAAACCTGTTCCATGGTTGAATTTGGTTGGTGTGGATTTAGTACATGAGAGGACTGGCGCTCAGCATTTGCACATTGCAAGAGATGATACCAACAATGTTTTTTCTATAGGGTTCAAAACTAACCCCCCAGATAAGACTGGTGTACCTCATATTCTTGAACATACTACTTTATGCGGATCAAAAAAGTTTCCTGTAAGGGACCCGTTTTTCAAGATGCTGACCAGATCATTATCAAATTTCATGAATGCAATGACAGATGATGACCATACCTTTTACCCATTTTCAACGACTAACCATACCGATTATCATAACTTGCAACAAGTATACCTCGATGCTGTGTATAATCCCTTGCTAAGAGAAACCGATTTTTTACAAGAAGGTTGGAGATTGGAACACAAGGATGTGAATGATAAATCGACAGAGTTGGAATTTAAAGGTGTTGTCTATAATGAAATGAAAGGCCAAATGTCTAACCCTGCTTACTTGTATCATATTGGGTTTTTACAAAGTATTTATCCTAGTTTGGAGAATAGTGGAGGTGATCCTAAATATATAACTGACTTGACTTATAAAAACCTCAAATCATTCCATGCTGATAGATATCATCCTTCAAATTCATTCTCATTTTCCTATGGTGATATATCATTAGAAGATATTTTACGCCCGCTTGAAAAATACCTTGCACCGTTTTCAAAGAAAACCATAAACAGAGAAGAATTATTACCTATTGACATCACCAAGCACAATTCTGCCGTGGTAGAAGGTCCCTATGATCAGCTTTTTGATAAGAACCGTCAATACAAAGTGTCACTTTCATGGATATTAGGTAGTTCTAAGGATCTTGAAAAGTCGTATGAATGGAAGGTTTTAAGCTTATTGCTTCTAGATGGGCACTCTTCACCTTTGAGACAAGCTCTTATTGATACAGGGCTTGGAACCGACTTTACTGTTAATACTGGGATCTACGAGACTCCTGAAAAGTTAATATTCAGTGTAGGATTGGAAGGATTGAGCAAGGATTCAATTGAGAAATTCAAGACTGCACTTTTTGATGTTTTAAGAACAATTGCCACTGAAGGTATCCCAGATGAAAGATTGCAAGCTACTATCAATCAGGCTGAATTATCTGACAGACAGATTAAAGCCAACCTCGGTATGGGATACGTGTATTCAGTTTTCCCAAGAGCATTTAACGGGACCAATCCTTTGACCATCATTGACAGCAAGGAAGTTTTGAACAACTTCAAGTCTAGAATTGATCAGAATCCCAAGTTATTTCAACAATTGATAAGTGAAAATATTCTCGATAAGCCCTATTTTGAATTCACTTTACGCCCAAGTGAAAGTTATGAAGCCGACGTCACAAAAGAGGAATCTGAACGCCTAGCATCGAAAATATCACAGCTGACTGATGCTGATAGAGAAAATTTATATGAACAGGGCCTTAACTTAGCTAAAGTTCAAAAAGAATCAGATGACCTTTCTGTATTACCTACACTCAATATCTCCGATATTGATACAGTAGGTAAGAAACTTGACCCGGTGGAATCTACTAGCAAAAATGGAATTGTATATTTCGACAAGCCTATACAAACCAATGACATCACTTATGTTAATATATTGAAAAACATTGCTGATCTTCCTGAGGATCTTAGACTTTACTTACCTCTCTTTGTATCGGCTCTTACCAATGTCGGTACAACTGAAAAAACCATGGAACAGATTGAGAATGAAATTAGGTTGAATATTGGCAGTGTTTCTCCTTCATTATTAGTTAGATCTAATCCTGCTGGTAAGATTGATGAGGGTATTCAGTTACAATTGGCGTTTACAGGATTCAGTCTTGACGAGAAGGTGTCTTATATTTTCAAATTTCTAGAAGATTTCCTACTTAAGGCCAATTTTGAAAATATCGATAAAATCAGATGGCTTATTCATTCCACTGCTGCCAATTTGGTTAATTCACTTTCTCAGAGTGGCCATGCGTTTGCTATGGGCCATGCAAGATCATCTGTATCCCTAGAGGGTAGATTGTCTGAATATATTTCTGGTGTTAAACAAGTTAAATTAATGCAAGAATTAGCCGAGAAACCTGATGAAGCATTGTTGACTGAAGTTGTACCAAAACTTTTTGAAATATCTAAATTTGTCACTACTAGAAACGGACTTCAAGCTGGTGTTGTGCATTCTCCAGGTAACACCGAATATACTGAGCTTCTTGATAAATTTGCAAGTACACTTTCACCTGGTGGCTCTCCACATGATACTCTAGTCAATGTTGACAATTCATCGTTAACAGCTCAACGGACACAAATCGTATTCCCATTCCAAGTTAGCCATTTAGGTGCTGCGTTACCCTCAGTTAAGTATACCCATCCTGATGCTGCTGCTTTACAAGTTTTATCTACTTTATTAACTCACAAGTATATGCATCCAGAAGTTCGTGAGAAGGGTGGTGCTTATGGTGGAGGCGCATCCTTTTCGCCACTCAGCGGTATTTTTGGGTTTTATTCTTACCGTGACCCTAACCCTGCTAATACTGTTAAAGTGATTGAAAATGCTGGTAATTGGGCTCTTAATCATAGTTGGTCAGACTCAGACCTGAGAGAATCAAAGTTAAGTATATTCCAGTCGATTGACGCACCAAGAAGTCCCAGCAGTTATATTACATCTAAGCTCTATCATAATGTTACAGATGATATGAGACAAAAGCGAAGAGAAGAACTTTTGGGTGTTACACAAAAGGATGTTTCAAGAGTTGCTGAGAAATATCTCGCTCGCGAAGCTGCTAACAATGATATCGCTATTTCAGTGCTGGGTCCTGATAACCACTTAGGTAACGATTGGTCAACTATTGTGTTCGATAATTGATAACTTGTACATATTATAGAAGTTATATATGCTCTTATAAATAAAATTTCCGTTTGTCTTTCTCCATTTCTGGTCGATATTCCCATTCGATTTCATCTTTAATGCCCTTTTGTACACGACGAAGTTTCAATGTGAATTGAGGCCCTAGTTCTTGTAACCCTACTTTCTTTTCATTTCGGAAAATATATCTATGCCTTCTGAAAAATATATAGTCTCGTTGGTTATGTAACGTAACAACCTGTCGACCTTCAAATTCTGGTTGTTGAGGGAACAATGATTGAAATAATCTACCGACAGTTGTTCCTAATCTAGTAGTAAAATTATTTAAAACCAATTCAGGTATATGATTAGTAGCCCGTCCATGATGAGAAATATCTTCAATTTTGACTAAAGAAGATACTGAGAAATAAAAAGTAGGTCCCTCGGGTAAATGCATAAAAGTTAATCCATTAACTGCTTTTTTATCTTCATTAATGACAACCAAGTCGGTATAGTTACGATTAGAACAAAACTTAGCCATATCTTTCATTTCAAATTGCTCTTTACGTTTAATGAACTCTGAATTCGGTAAAATATCAACCAACAAATCAGCAAATTCGTAAGCAGCTTTCCTTGCATGCTTACTTGTAGTTATTAGTACTTTTGGAGGCCGACCGTCAAAATAACTTTGGAACTGGTCTTCACCCTCAACTGCAGTATTAACTGTTTCATCAAAGACTCGTTTGGATTCTATAGTTTGCGTTATATTTTCTTGTAATCGCTCTTCTTTCAATGTTGGATCTTCTGCTTCTCGTTTCGCGCGCTCTCTTCGTAACTTATGACGAGATTTATTATTTTCATGACGGATCGTTGCGAATAGCTTTTGTCTGGCAAGTTTATTCCTCGACGCCAGCCTCAGCCTTTGCTTGTCTTTTGAGTCCATTATGAAATTTGTGCTGTCCTCAAACTCAAGCTTGATGGTGATAAAAAAATTTCAGTAAATCTTTATCGATAACGGTACGGGTTAGTGATCGGCATCAATATTTTTTTTGATCTCAATACATTTAGTAGATTGTTTACTTTTAATCCCCAGACGTCCCTAGGCCTCTATGTTATATATATACCGGTGATAATACCGCATTCGTACCCTGTATTAAAGAGTGCCTTCTACCGGTACGTCAAAAAATATAAAAGGGGCTCTTGTAAAGAAGTAAAGGGCTAAATTGTATAAATAAGAAATGCTAGGGATAAGATGTGTCCGGTGGCTAAATTCACCATTGAGATTACCAAATTTGAGACGATATTCTGTTCAATTGAAAACCACTGGCCCCTGGTACTTGAAAGATAATATTTCAGCAAGTCAGATTCAAAAGCTAGACTCTGCTCTTGCTAGCTATTTTCCATCTAAACCTCTTTTGAACGATATAAATTTACCCCCTGGATACCATTTTGTATTTTGCAATCCCACTAATTCAGAGAAGGACTTATCATTTGATGGATACGACAGCCATCAATCACCAGGAGATAAATATACAGTACGGATGTGGTACGGTGGTTCTTTAGAATTTAAGGATACACCACTAAAACTTGGTACTGAATGTGAAACGATTGAAACGATTGATAGGATCCAACAAGACTCTGACACTGGTCGTATAACTGTTACTATTAATAGGGATATTTATTCTGGCAGTACGCTGGCTATTAGAGAATTACGTACCCTGATATATTTTACTTCAGAATGGACAGAGACTAGAACAAAATCTTTCACACGGTCAATTAAACGTAAGATTTAGAGCTTTGGTATTTGGCTTGGTCGTAACTAACTTGTAGCTCCTTCCTATGGCAAGTATTCACATAAGCTGATACCGAGCGCACTATTACTATTTAGGTATTCTGCACTCACGTTTAATAGTCATAAAATTCATTATGACAAGGAATACTGCAAACAACATGAGGGTCTACCCGACTTACTTGTACAAGGCCCATTATGTATAACTTTACTTCTCCACTGGCTGGAGAATTATGTTATACAAGAGAGGAAGATCAAAGCGTTGAGGTACAAGAATATCTTACCATTGCTGGTGGATAAAGAGTTGACGTTGAAGTGTGGTAAAATCACAAACGAAACTAGTACTGTACCTGTATGGATAGAGGATTATAGGGGCAGTCTAGCAGTCACAGCTACTTTGGAATTATATTGATGAACTCAATATAGCTTGGTCAATTTCAGCCCAGTATGCTCTCTTGCTGATAGGTTTCTTGTCGAGATCTATTATTTTTGCTTTGATTAACACCGAACCGTTTTTACACTTAACTATTGTATACTCGGTACGATCAAAATCATGAGGAGGATTGATGACGACATCAAGAATAATTGAACAATCTCTTACTGTCATTGCTAGCAGGAAATCTGGGTCAAGCTCCTCGTCGTCATCATATCCAAGTATACCTTTGGTATCCAAAGCTTGTAAATCTCGAAGGCGATATAAAAGCTCACTTTGGTTCAGGAACTGCCACACGGTATCTTTCAGCCAGTCATCATTAGCGACGATATGTGATACTGCTGAGCGTTGTTTTGCTTCGTCTTCTGAAACTAGATCAAGCGGACACCATAACTGGGGTTTGTTTTTGAGTTTGTTAACTTCACATGTACGACAAAGCCCAACCTTATTAGGATGAAATAACAACCATTTCGGCTTGAACTCTACAACATAGGAAGTTAGCCCATTTGCATATAGAAACTTCTTTGTATGTTTGTTGAGCTTCTCGGTATATTTCACTTCACCATGGTGGCCTATTTTATCCACAAGTAGACCAAACTGCAAATCTGAAATCAACTTATGTTGTTCAAGTGATTCTCCGTCCAAATTTTTACAACAGACCAAATCCATCTTCAGGCAGTAACGCCCTAACCTCGGTAGTATTTCTGACACATGATACTCGTAAATCTCCAAAGTACTAAGAACAGCAGCCTCAGACTTTTTACGTAGTCTTAAAAGCTTTCCACGATAATCGGGACTTTCATAGAGTAAATTTGCATTCCCTTCCGCGAAAAACGTCCATTTGGAGCCTTTCAGCTTTGGTATCGTTTGTAACTTCATATCACAGTGAGCATTATCCCATTCCCATGGAAACTGAATATAGCTATTTTATAACATCCATTCTACGTATATATACGTAGCATTACCTAGCTAGCTAGATAGCTATAGTCAGGCGCCGGCAGACTCAGGCTAGGCCGAGTTGCGATATCGATTAATGATGATCGATCTAGCTAGGTTAACCTTAACTTTTATATCGCGATCGATCGATATCGTAGCTTGCATGCATGTACGTACGTACGTGTCTGTATACATCGAGATCGTCATTCCCTGATCATGAAAGGCCTTCGAATTCATCGCGACGACGTCGATGGCTAGCGTTATATAGGTATAGCTAGTTATAGCTAGTCGACGTCCTATAATTAATTGCAATACTAATCACAAACCATAACTGATTTCCTAGTGGATACGCAAATAATAACTAACCGAAGGCAAACCAGTCACAATGAGTGGAGTGAGTGGACAGGATGTTCCAACTGTTCTTGCCACTCTGAGGTCAGAGGCTGATCCTGAGTTGGCTAATTTGTTTTATATAATGGAAGATTTGTGGGAACGAAAGTAAGTAACCTCTTTTTGCTTGTGGCCACATCTAAGAACAAATTATTAACTGAAAATCTAGACTATGGCATCAACTTACCGTTACATTAGGCGAGTTCTACAACGACGAGCGAAGTGCTCCATTGAGGCTACGACTATTCACTCAATTCATTAGTACTTTCCAAGATAAGATCAATCAGTTAAGCTTGGTAGTTCTTGGTATATCTGCAGCAGGACAAAGTGCCAATAATCAGGATGCACTCAAATTTTTATCTGAGCTATCTAAGAAGGTTGATACTCCATCTACAAGGGATGCTTTTGTGTTTTCACAAGTTGAGTTGGCTAGAATCAAGCTAAAACTTCAAGATCTTAGTGGCGTGAGGGATTTATTAGAAAATGCTTCAAAGATTTTGGATCAATTTGATTCGGTTGAACCTCTTATAAGTGCAGCTTACTATGAAGTGAATGCAGAATATTTCCAAGCCAAGGGAGATTATAATTCATATTATAAGAATGCGCTGCTTTATTTAGCTTGTATCAATCTCGACGATTTACCATTGATCAAGAAGCAAGGTAGAGCATATGATCTTGCGATATCTGCTCTGCTAGGCGATAAGATTTATAATTTTGGTGAGCTTCTGTTACATCCTATTTTGGAATCATTAAAAGAAACCGAGTATTCCTGGTTAGTTGAGTTTTTGTATGCTCTTAATGGTGGTGATATCAAAACTTTTGATGCTTTGACACCACATCTTTCTAAGGTACCACAACTTCAAGAATCGTATGCGTTTCTAAGAAGTAAGATTTGCCTCGCTGCACTAGTGGAAACCGTTTTCCAGCGGCCTACCACTTCAAGGGTTTTAAGCTTTGAAACCATTGCTAAAGAAAGTCATATAATTGTAGGTGAAGTTGAGCATTTGGTTATGAGAGCTTTGAGCTTGGGATTGATTAAAGGTGCAATTGATCAAGTCGCTGGTACTGTTGATGTTACTTGGTTGCAGCCTCGTGTTATGAATAAAAATCAAATTGAAAGCATGCGGTCGAGATTAGTCAAATGGGATGACGATGTGAGAAATTTGGCTGATTGGATGACAAATGCAGGGAAAGAGATATGGACTACTTCATAAATATTAAAATTAGATGGTAGTAGTAGTAGTATTATACGTAACTAGAATATAATTTTATTAAAATATATAACATTTATCTAGCCAGTCTTTTGGGAAAGCTGTTGGTTAATAGAACTTATCGGAATATAAGTACTTTTCAGAAGTGGTGTTTGACCAAGTAATATAGTCTTGGGACCATGTAATTGTATTAGAGTATCATCTTTCCATATAAATCTGCCAAATAAGGATTTAAAAATTCCACCAATTTTTTTGAACCAACTGACTGTAGATGATTCTGATTTTGGCTCAGGTCCAACTGAGGGTAAATCAAGTCTTAGTGTAGAATGAGGTATCCTAACTAGATTTACACTTTCCGAGCTGTTGTTCTCGAAAGAGTATGCAATAAGATTAGAAGGGTTAACTGATAATGTTTGACCTTGTTTGATCTCAATTTTATTAAGAGGAATAGTTGAATTAAGAACAAATTGACCCCTTCCCGACAATTTAACCGCATCTCTAAACGTCTTAATTCCTGATATCGGTTCAGCCACTACTGACGTAGAATTCCACCCAAATATATGCTGTCTAGTTGTAGTTATCCATGAAGTTGTACTATCTACAGTTTGAATAGAAAACTCGGGACTGCTTGCGCCAGATAATATAAGTGTAATTGGCGATACGCTCGTGGTGCGTTGATACAGTATAGGTACAAGTTTGGTATATTGAGACAAAGGCCCATTTAATTCTAGTTTTGTTGTTACCTGGAGTTATATCTGTTAGCTTGCATCCTTCCAGGACAAACATTAAGATTACTTACATCTGAAAAATTCCCATTAACGCCCACAATGGACCCATTCCGGGTGTATATCGAAGCGGACGGCGGTAACTTTACTTGTAATAATGAAGGACTACCGCCTATCAAGTCGAATTCAGGCTCACTTGACTCAAATGTATTGCTGTGACCTTCACTTATTGGTGATTCCTCGTTATTGGGCTCTTTTACATCCGGTTTTTTCGAGAATCTAGATAAAAAGCTTATGCTTCTTGATAATTGCCGCGAGCTTTGTGCGATTAGCAATGCTCGAAGTGGCCCGGCTCTTGGAACCAACATCCTGCTTCACCAGTCCCTGTTCTCCAATACCAGTGCTTCAATAAATCGTATACGGCTTCTGACTGGCCCACCTTAGCTAGGTAGCTAGTTATAGTTAAGGCCTGAAATAACAGTATTGTACTAGCATGGTACGTACGTTAAGATATCCGATCGATCGATTTATGGCCATAGATCTAGAGATCTCGAGATTAATCGATATATCGATGTCGATATGATATCGTTATCAGATATGGTAGATCTACCCGGGTAAATTTATCTGCAGAGATCTCTAGTCGACTTCCACCTTCAAAATGTTATAATATAATAGTAATATATACAGATACAACATGTAGGGTTCACTAGTTAGATGACACCAAAGCTCATGAAAATGGATTGTTACTACGTACCTACCTACGGTATACTTTTACCAAATAAATCATCATATGGCATTCTCCAGGAAAAGTTATAACTGCTCGAATCCCTATATGTATTTCTTGACAATTGTGACCAGCTCTGGCACCTGAAGAACCTCGTTATGCCCACCTCTAGCGGTCTCACTGCGCACTATTGGCGGTCTGCGCGACTGAATTATGGCATTTCGGGCAACCACAGGCTGAAACTTATCACTGAGAAGTTCATCATCAGGAGAGTGCACAATGACAATCGAGCCACCAGGAAATGCCACTTCGTTGGACGACTCCAGTTTTACATCATTCACAAATAGGTACTTGCCACTGCAGGGACTAGCAAGGTCCCACTCTATTTTGTCTTTACCGAATGCCAGAGCAACGAAATCTTCGTAACTGGCATCCTCCTCAACGGTTGATTTCAGATCATAAAGCCCCTCAACTCCTATAATAACTTTAATTTTCGAGGTAACTTCAGGGTACGTAGTGCCAAATATTAGAACTTGTAATGCTAGAAATGCTCCCGCTGAATGCCCTATTAAAACAATCTCATCTATTGGATAGTGCTCCACCAAGAACTCGAGCCCAGCTATGACATCGTGTATATGGCCCGGATGCACAACCTCCGGGGAGAGCCTGTAGTTAAGGGAAGCAGCAGATATGCCCTCGACATCTTTGGCGAGTGATAGTAATAATGTATGCCCATCTTGTGAAGTGTTTGTAGGATCTCTCCATGCTCCGCCGTGGATGAAAACAGCCCATTTTCTTGAAGCATTGTGGCTTCTAAGAATGTCTATAGTTTGAGGTCTATGAGTGCCATAATTGAACGTTGAAAACATTGTGGTCTATAGAGAGTACTGAGCTACTCAGTAGCTCGACATACTGTTTCAAGGAAATCCAGGCAGTGCAAGTACGGTTACTGGCATATATAATTATATATAGTATTATTGTTCTGTGAGAGTCGCCTCAATGAGTCCTCATGAGCATATACCAGGTAAATCTTCCGTAACAACCTTTCGTTCTGTTGAAAAGTTTGTAAATATAGCTATAGCTATAGCTAGCTAGCGCTAGATCGATATAACATATATATGCATCGAGCTTGAGTCGACATGATCATGATCGATATCATGGCATGCCGCCTGGCATTGCCGCGATATATATCGATATATCGCCGAATTTGAACGTCAATTGCAATTGCATTAATGCATTATGGTATATATGTGCATGCATGGGTCGATAAAGTGAATCAATTGGGTGTAACTTCTCAATTAATAGTTATATAATATATAGCCATAGTAGCTCTACTAGCTCAGTTATGGATTTCTGATTCAATAATGGCCTAAGTTAGGTCCTAACTTAATTAAACCTATTAATATTGCTTCTTGCGCATTGGCGACATTTGAAATGCTTCGGTGACAGTTGCAAGGCCAGCTAGCTCAAATCGATAGGCCATAGCGAACGGTGCCTCGCTTACTGTGGATGTCTTGACCGCGGGAAGATCTTTGATATCGCATGCTCATACGTAAGTATACTCATAGTTAGTCATGTCATGTCATGATCGCGTGCGCTTTCCGTTTAAATATTTTACCCGGGGTCAAGCCAACAACCTTTTGGTCTTCTATTCTGTTTCATATATAAGTTATGTTATACGCAACTAATTGACATGCTATATATATGTCCTGGTATATAAACCCAGCTCTAGATACTTCTTTCACGTTTCCCATCTATTGTACAAAATGACTTCTGATATTACTATCGAGAAGCTGCAATGGAAAGACATCAAATATCTTAATGCCCTCAGTATGCGGGCGTTCACCGGCGACAGTTTCGGTGATTGGATATTTCTAGAAATGGACCTCAATGATCCCAAAGTCTCCGAACGGCTCGAACGCAGCAGATTCAAGGGATACGAGACATGGATTGACAGTACCTGGGTTGCTAAAGATGGTGATAAAATCGTTGGGTTCTCTCAATGGAGAGACCCTCAAGCCCCGATTTTGAAACGATTAAAGCGATGGGTTGAAAGAAACTATGAGTACTACTTCCAGGAACCCATTTCTGAACAAAGATCCCTCATGGACAATTTCAAGGACTGGGGGATACAGAAATATTACAAAAATCCTAAAGGTACTTGGTATTTAGAGGTTTTGGCTGTCGATCCTGAATATCAAGGACGAGGGCTCGGTAGAAAATTAATTGAATGTGGCCTAGCTGTGATCGACTCAAGAGGCCAGGATTGTTTCTTAGAATCAAGTAAGCGCGAACCTAATGTATCTATTTACCAGAAGTTCGGGTTTAAACTGCTTACAGAGGAGTTTTATCTTGAAGACTCAAAGGGAAGGCGTGGCTATTTATGGCCAATGCTTCGAGACGCCCAACCCCAGAAACAAAAATAGAACCGTTTTATATATAATATAGGTTTGTTTTAAATTTTGTTATGAACATTTTATGCCATTATTAAAAAGAGAATATTTCTACTGTCTTTCCTTTTGTGAAAATTCGACTCTCATAATCAAATTATCCAAACTCTTCTTGTCAAGTCTAGCACATGCAGCTTCAGCATCTCGAAGAAGATCATATGAAATAAAAGCAAATCCACGACTTCGTCCAGTCTCTCTATCTCTGACAAGATGACATCTAACAATCTTACCGAATCGTCCAAATATACTTCGTAAATCATCTTCATTAACCATATCACTAAGATTGGAAACTCGCAAAGTTCTACTATCGTCACGTTCCATAGGTGCAATTCTGCCAGGGTCACTAAGACCTCCAGTTCTATTTCGCAAGTGTGGAGGAACGTAAGAACCTGAACCACCAATACCCGGACCACCAGCAAGAGGATTTAATAGTGGATCATTAACCGGTTCAGCAGCATCATCATTACCCAAAACACCCTTATAAGGACATTTCAAAGTGAAATGGTCACCACCGCATGTACGACATACAACACCAGGCTTTCCAGCAGGCTCCTCTATAATAGGGTCTGCCTTCTTTTCTGTTTCCTTTGAGCTCAATGACTTAAGACTTAATTTTAATCCAATATCTTCACCTACACTTGTAGTAACCACATTTGGTCCCGGGCCACGACCCTTTTCGAGACCATACTTAGCCCATTTCCGTCTCTCAGCAACACTATGATTGACCTTCTCAGTGACCTTGAGCTCACGGACTTTTTGAGTGACTCGAACTTTCTTCTTGGTTTCTGGGTTTACTCTGTAAAATACGACAGTTTTGGTGCCATCGCCATTATCAGTAACTACAGGAGCACTATCTTCATCAGCCCAGTTCTTTGTCTGCCTAATACATGTTAGATCCACCTACTCCCTGAATATCGTCAATATCTCTGCAACTTACGTTATTGTTTCGGCCATTTTTCTGTTGTATTTCAAATATAAAAAAAATTGGCAAAATTGAGTATCGATATCCTGGGTTGATATTTTTCACTAAAAGCGCTAGCGCATCAAATTTGAGCTAGATCAATCGATAACGCCAACTTAAAGTTGAGTGGGTCAGCCGCACGATCGATGATAGTACACGGGCGCGTTTAAATTTGCAATATTGAGATTTTGGCTTAATTGCAATTGTACAGTATAACGTTAACTGAGCTAGCTCGAGTGTTTACAAAAAAAAATACTAGTCAACCAGGTGGTGAATTTTGGCAGTTCTGGAAATTTTCAGAACCTCCTGGAGATTTGTATAGTCAATATTGTGGGGACAAATGATGATGATATAACGACGACAGAAAATGGTAAAGAAACATCGTTTGGTCAGACGTCAGTCGTTATACTCGAAGCTAATCTCGTATCCCTTTGATCTATGGCTTCAGCTGAATGAATGGTTTGAATTGATAGATTGGGATTCTCAGAGTGAATCTACAGCTTTGACCTCGGGTTTAGTTCTGAATACGCTGCTCATTTTATGCCGGTTATACTTAAATACTCAGAAAACCGACCCTGTATTTGGAGGCTCTGATTTATTTTATGATGATGTATTCCAGGATGGGAAGCCTCCAAGGTGGCAGGTTTTGAATATGACTGTTCAGGTAATCAGCGGGTTCATAATAGTTCTTTCTATTGTCAATACTGCTTACTGCTTCGGCAAGAAACGCAAGTATACTTTAATGGGATATACTTCTGATAAAGCACCCTCGTCTCCTTCCGCTCACAGAATCAAAAGAAAACATACAAATAATAATGATAATAATAAAGAAGATTCGGATGAGAATCATGAATTTAGCACTCCTAAAAGATTTTCCGCTACCAGGTTCAGTACCCCCGTGTCTAAATTGTGGTCTAGAGACATATCCCCTGAGAAGCAGCGAGAAGAAGTGTTTTGGGAGCTAGATATGTGGGACCCGCCATTATTCAATCTAACATTAACAACTGCATTTTCCCCTTTGCATACACTGTTCATCTATTATGGAACTATAAGTACCTCTCTTATTATTGCCTTGGCATTGATATCTTTATATATTTACTACCTTACTAACTCATTCTTGACCTTGATAAAGGATAAGGCAATTCTTCACAAAGAAGTGTTGAATGAGTATGGGAAGAAAGTCGTTCATCCTATTATAGGCGCTTCTCGTCGTGATGTTGCAGTAGGCACTGATGGTGAGGTTGAAGTGTTTTCACCTTCATTAAATAGAAGGTACGTTGAGAGAAACATTCATGATTCACCTTCACTTCTTCAACATAAAACTCAACTACGACCATGGACTCCCAATAACTCACCTGCACTCCATCACAGGCCATCTCAAAGCTCATTACGCACTCAATTGACGAGACTCCAAGATCAATACGGAAAATCCCCAATCCCCCATAGGTAGTATATATATTATATATACATGTGTATATATGTGTGTTTTTAATGAAATGAATATTGTAATTAATGTCTATATTAACTATAAGTCATCCCAGCCAAATATGAAATCTTGGGCTGCTTTAGCGGTCCATCCAAGCCAACCTTGATTTTGTTTTTTATTTTTAAGTGAAGAATTAGATGTTGACAGGTTGGATCTTTTCCCAGAATTAAATAACTTTTGACCATCTCTAATTCGTAAGATTTTCTGTCCATTAGGACTCTCAGCTATCTGTTCACGGTTTAAAGATAATAATGGCATCGATGTAGTCCTATTAATAGCAGATGTATGCTGTTTTGGAGCTGTAGAGGGGCTATTTTCATTTGAAGTTTCTGATCTTGCAAACGACTTTATCATGTTTATAGCACCTTTCCATGCAGGCACAGAGTCAGAAGATGCATCCTTTCCAGACTTCCTCCTTTCTGCACTAAACCCTTCTGTTTTCAATTCATCATAATCAGTATCACCGCCATTGGCTTGCCGATATGGGTAAGGTACATTAGCATTATTACCTGAAATAGTACTCATACCAACATATTTTAACTGATCCTTTCTGAAATTTTTTGCCGGAACGCATCCAATCATATGCTCATAAATTATAGATCCATTTGCTGATAATGCAACTCTAGCAGAAGCTGGATCTTCGTATGTCAATTTCATCCAATTTCTACCTACTTCAAAGGGTGCCCTTTGTCTCTGTTGAGATGTCTCAGTAAATGAGTCTAAAGAGGACTCACCAGTAGTAGAAACATTCTCTTTGATTGGACCAAACTTCTCAAATTTTGACAATACGATATCGGCCATCCATTCAGAATACCCAAAAACTACAACGGCACAGTCATCATCCCCAGCATAACTAGGGTCTCCTTTATCTTGTGTCCTTGAGCCACCATATTCTATTTTCATAGACTCTTCAGTCTGATCATCATTGGATCTCATAGACATCTCCACGTCTTCTCCTCGCCCATGCATTATATTAGTAGCAAACGATGATCCATTCATGCTATTTTCTCGATTTACAGGTCCACCTTGTTTGCTTTGAAGAAAACTGCCGGGTACTTCTCCTTCATCAGATTTATTAACAACATCAACTAACGGAGGGCGTCCATTTGACCCAGTTATGGGCTGAGTATCATAGATACTTCTCTTCGGTGGAGCATCGGATGCTTCAGCTCTAAATGACGACCCAAATCCTTCCCTTGGTCCATGACCATACCTATTTCTTGGAGAATTCCCCTTAGCTCTTGTGACGGGTCCATTTACACGACCAGTGATCGAAGACTGTCTTCGTAGATAAGTGGAAGGGGTAGATGTTTTGGGGGTATTCGAGCCAGACTTTCCTTCGAAAGCAAAAGACTCACCATAAACATTACCTCTAGGAGGAGTTGAAGGTGCAATATCAGAAAAAACTAATCTTTCTCGTGTTCTATTTTGCGGTCGTCCTCCGCCATATGCACCAATATCAGTTTGATTTCCAGGATCATACAAGTTCCCTGATCCTAAGAAGTTCATAGACTGAGAATGCGTCAGTCCAAATCCACCATTACCCGCGTATTGTGAACCTGGTCTGGTCTGTGACTGGAATGTATCACTCCCAAAGGAATCATTGAATGATGGTTGAAACGAACTGTTAGGAGTTTGGTTGTTAAAGTTCGAGTTGCCAGCAAAAGAGGGCCGACCGCTTAATCCCCCTCTTGTTTGGCTAAAAAGCCCCGAGGGCTGTCCCTGCGACTGCTGGAACACGACCATATCTGTATTTTCACGGCCACTAGCTATAGCTGGTAGTGAAAACAGGTTTGTCGTTAAAAGGTTTGTTTACTATTGAGGTTCAAATATGCGAACTTTTTCAAAGATCAAATATCAGCCGTACGTTATTTTGGTAGTTGGATTGATCGATCTCATATTAATATGCCTCCTCGCCTACGTATACCGTTAACGTTTAGAAATATAACGGCAAGTCATACTAGCGCTAGCGCTCAAGCTTGAAGGTTATATTATAATAATAATAATAATTAATTGCAATTACGTTGGTAATAGCTAGCTGAACCTTCGATTTCCTACTTACGGTCGTGACAACATCAATTGTTGGAAACGGAGAAGCTTTACTGCGGAGTTTACGGTTGAGATATTGCAGCTCGATATAAGTGTATTATTTGGTTTATAGGGATCAAGGGAAATTGCTCGTTGGAGTAACTAGTGGCGTTAAGTATGTCGAGTAGAATAGAGAATAATGCTAAATTACAAGAAGCCAACCAGGCTGTGGCGAATAAGGACTTAGCAACAGCCGAGGGAATATACAAAAGTCTTCTTGTAAAAGGTGGTAATGGCCGTAACGATGAGGCCTTTGCCCAGGTTCAGGAAGATGCTTTAATGGGGCTTGGAAGGATATACAAAGATCAAACGAGAGCAGATGATATGGCCAAATTGATAGAGGATTCTCGGTCGGTTATGGGTAGTTTTGCTAAATCAAAGACTGCTAAAGTTATACGGAACCTGATTGACTTGTTCTCATCATTTCCTAGTGAAACGCTAGATTTACAGATATCCACCACTAAGGGTTGTATTGAGTGGGCAGTTTCTGAAAGTAGGAACTTTTTGAGACAAAATTTAGAAGCCCGTTTAAGTGCCCTTTACTATGAAAAGCACTCATACAACGATGCAATTGCGCTTATAAATACGCTTCTAAAGGAATTGAGGAAACTTGATGATAAGATGATGTTGGTAGAAGTTCAATTATTAGAGGCTAAAATTTATCATGCATTAAGAAACATTCCTAAAAGTAAAGCATGTCTCACTAGTGCACGAACAAGTGCCAATACTATTTACACACCCCCATTAACTCAAGCAGCCTTAGACTTAATGAGTGGGATCTTACAAGCGGAGGATAACGATTACGAAACTGCCTATTCGTATTTCTATGAGGCATTCCAGGGATACTCTGATCAATCTTCTCCCAAGGCTGTTACTGTATTAAAATACTTACTATTATCAAAGATTATGCTGAATCTCAGTGACGATATTCAATCTTTATTGAAAAATAAGGAAGTACAGAAATATTCTGGACGAGAAGTTGATGCTATGAATGCTATTGCAACTGCGCATTCAAACCGAAGCTTGAAAGAATTTGAAGCCGCTCTTGATACTTATAAGCAAGAATTATCATCTGATAGCTTTATTAGGTCTCATTTTACTGCTTTGTATGATACATTATTGGAACAAAATCTCGTTAAGGTGATTGAACCATTTTCTTGTGTTGAGATCTCACATATCGCTGATTTGGTAGGATTAGATACCAGACAAGTTGAGGGTAAATTGAGCCAAATGATCCTTGATAAAGTATTTTATGGTGTTTTGGATCAAGGTAACGGATGGTTGTTTGTCTATGAAGAGCCAGCTATTGACAACACTTATGACATGTCATTACAAACGGTTCAACATATGTCGAATGTAGTTGATCTTCTATACGAAAAGGCTTCTGCTCTCAACTGATTTAATTAGTTATTTACTTAGTTGATTAGTTAGTTAGCTCATTGCAGTTCATATTACATATATATTAATTTCCAGCTGAGATTTCATCCAGAACAGCTCTAGATAACTTGATAAGGAACCGTTCCAAGCTACCTGTTTTAGTGAATAATTCGTAGATTTTGTATTCCTCATTAGCAACAAGCGTTGACAAATTGGTAGCTTGTCTTGCTAAGCGCTTGTCAAGGATCTCACCTTCAATCAAAGTATCTAAGAGGTTCTCAATCAAAAAGGGAATATATAATGTTCGAAGGTTAATCAGTATACCATATTCCTCAGAGGTTTCTGAAATACTTGATAATGTCTTTTCCAGCCAGTTGACACTAAGTGAGAATACTTGACTTGCTAATAAGTCAATACTAGCTAATCCTTCTGAAACAAGGTCATTAGGTAATCTTTTGCCCTGATATCCCTTTATCCGCACTAATATTTGATGCCACTTAGTAAACTCCTTCATACATTCAAGGAACGTCTCGTATTCTTGTAATTCATTGCATTCAGCTGTTGTTAACACAATATCAGAAGTAGCACCATAGCCTAATTGTTCTTGCTGATAAGCTCGTAACAAGTCTGATAATGAAACTTGGTCATTATACTCACCAGCAGCGGCATAATGACCTGAGCTGAAGAATATTCTTAAAAGTTTGATAGAGGATTTAATGGCATCCCCATACATCCCTCCATCTTTAAACCATTCAACTGCTTTGTATAACCTCTTATCACTATCAGTTACCACGCTATAACTGAGATCAACATTTTCAGTAGGATAAACCCCTTCACTCTCTCCGAACGCTCTAAGAACTGTATGCCTTAACGAACTTATGATATCCATATTATATTTCTTAGCAAGACGAAGTTGTATTTGCCGTTCTTGTGGATCATGAATATTGACAAGTAAGAAAGAGTATGTTTCAACTGACATATCATGAGGTAAGTATGAAGCATATAATGGTACCAAGTTGCTTTGATTATTACGCTTCAAATTCTCTGTATATGCTTTGACTATAATATCAACAGCTTCATCATCACCTGCAGGAATATCTATTTCCCTTAAAAATAATATCAAATGTGTGATTATTCGTAAAATCGGTCCTTCAGTCAGTAACTTATCAACACCTTCAACACCATGCATCTCATTAACAATAGCAGTAGCAGCCTGATCAGTAATCATTGGGATCGTCTCTATAATCACCGACCCCATAATTGTTCTTATGTGATTTATACTTTCCATTCTTACTTTTTCATTTTTTGAATGCGCCAATGAATCTAGAACTTCCAATGGAGATACATTCCCCTCCTCACCAAATGAAGCATTGTCATCTGCATGAACAGCCACTATTCTATTCATATATGCCATAAACTGGGTTTCCCATGAGTCACACAGACTTAACACAGAACTAAGGTCTCCACCTAGAAACCCGTACAATGCTCGTTCATAAATATTTATAGAGGAATTATGGCTAAATTGAATACACGCGTTTCGCCAGTATGTTCTTTCACGAGGTTCCAAAATATCATTTTCCTCATCTGGATAGCCGAGATAAAAGGGACTACCACGAAGTGCAATCCGCAAATACCAATTACCCGTACGCTCACATATTTCAAGTATTTTATCTACATCGCCACCACTTATCAACTCAAATAGATATTTGAATAGCTGTGCGTCAAATTCCGTATCTGACTTTGCTAACGATTTCCGTTCACGTATAGGCGCATCTTGATCAACATGACGAACATATTTAGATTTCCATTCTTGTAAGCCATCATTGTCATCCTCATTATCCGCGTCCATGACCTTCTTTTGAGACGCACCAAAATTGAATGTGTTACCCGTTGGTAATGAATCCTTCAGCACGATTTTCCTAGTTTCCGCCCAATGAAGTGCGCGTGAAAGCTCTGGCTCAACAGGCTTGGGCAAATTACGCTGTAGCCACGCTAATATAGCTTTGTATTCCAATAACTTGCTTGGTATTTCTGATAGCCTTATACTGTACAAATCTTCAACTAGTTGCCATAACCGTGCTTCCAATTCCGCATTTTTGAAGTCTTCACTATCCACCCCCTCATCAGTGTTCCCATAATAGAGTGCCTTATTCTCAGCTGCTGCTCCGTAGGCTCTTATGAATTTGAATGGATCTTGGGTACGAATAATTGAAGCACGACTTTCTAATTTCGCTGCTTCAAGCACTTCAGCAAATTCGACGACTATTTTACGTTCAGCGCCTTCATTATCGACACTAGTATTCCCAATAGGGGTATCTTCGTCTTCTACTGTCATTTGCAAAGACCTCGCTAATCCCGTCAGCCTGTTCGTAAATATTTCATATGATCCAAAGTTTGTTTATAAATTTTAATACGGCAATTACATCAATTGATCATATGCATGATCATGTTCACTTAACGTTATAGGATCGGTATCAACTACCTTGGGGCGATGGCGGCCAAGGCCCAAGACCTGATCGATCATGATCATGACCAGATCAGATCTAGATCTGGTTCAGATTACTATGAATGGATCAAGCTGGTTAAGATGAAACTAGCGGAAGAGGACACATATTAGCATTCATGGTATACCTAATAAATAATATATTACAAATCTTCTAGAAACCTAAGTACTTTCCTAATTGCTTCAACATTCCAAGGTACAATAGACATTTCATGCGAACAGACCCCACTAGCCTCACCCAAAGTGCCTAATCCACGATATTGCATCAATAAGTTTTTCATCAAGGGCAGTGCTGGAACATCATGGTAGACCAATGTTATCTGGAAACACCTAGCTACAGGTACATGGCTGTCAGTAGTATTAGGCTTTAGTAATAGACCAGTAATAGCTGGAGAATCTGGGGAAAACGATGGTATGGAAGTATTACGGTATATAACCCCCATAGTATCGTCTTTCACATCTATTATCTTCATGTCGTCTAGTAGCTGACGTTCTTGATCACCCGGAGTTCTACCCGAAGATATATCTGGTGAATCCATATCGCGCTGTGGTGTTAAGGGACTGTTAATTGAAACACCATTGGCTCCTATCCTTTTGTCAGTCCCATTGACCTTTTGCCAGTTCAATGGGAACAATGAACTTGTAGCATGGAATAATAATGATGGATTTGGATCAATATTTTGTAAAGATAGTATCAAATTATTAGGTCTTTTACCCTCTGAAAGAGTTAACCACATTTTGGCTTCTTTCTCATCCATAAGACCAATCTTACCAATAATGATACACCAACGGATATTCATTCCACTGATAATTTTCATTGTAATTTCCCATATTTCACTCAAAACATCTTCAAGTGCTCGAATTCTTCCAGGTGTAGATAAACAAATCGCATGCACTTTCGACAGCTCACCCCATTGATCGGACCATGTTACAACTGCCCATTGGTTATCAGAAGAGAAAGAGTAAGTTACATGAAGGAATGTATCCTCTTCTAAAACTGATACATTTATATCTGGCGACAGACGAAAGTTTATTTTTGGTGGAGGTATCCGTGATATTGAGACGGATGGTAAAATTTTGTTGAAAAATGATACATTTTTCCATATAACTTCACTTTGTAATGTTGAGAATTCCTTAGGTTCTCTAGGATCGGTTTTCATATCAGGCAATGTACCGCACTTGTCATAAATTAGTAAAGATAATCTAGTCATTTCCGATTCAGACGGCACAACCAAGGTATCTCTGGAATATATCTTTGATATTGGCAATATTTGTAAAAATAGACTGGTATTAATTGATGATGCTAACTCATTGCGTATATAGCATCTAGTAACAATACTTGATTTCTCCCTGAGATCATCAGCAAATAGAATTAGTAACGGTTCATGAAACTTCGTTGATTGGATATCCTTCTTGACAGGTTCCATTTTTTCCTTGAAACTCGAAAACTTCGATGCATAGTCGTTTATCTCATTACCAACTTCAAAATCTAGTTGATATACTCCATTTTTGGTAAATTCCGGGAAACTGAGTGTACCACAGCCAACACTTGAATATGTCATTCGAAAAAAGTCAAGAAACTCCTCAGCACCTTCTCTAATTTGTGAACCCAATGGACAAATCAACATTACATTAAGATTTTTTGCGCGATGCAATGGTGACTGTCCCAGGTATTTCCAGAACCGTAAGATAGGAAACCCTGCTCTCAAAACATCACCCATCCTTCTGAATGAGAATGGGGTTGCTTTTAGAGGGAAGATTGAGTCCATATTTGCAGGGCCCGGCGAGTTTTTTTCTTTGTCACGGGCAATTGCTGCTACTGCTGCAAGGGCCATAGGAGTAGGTTTCGTCGTGTCATCACCGCTAGAATCTGATTTTGACACATCCTTTAACTCAATATTTCCTCGCTCGTCGGGTTTAATTGCTTGCTTCTGTTGACTGAATGAAGTAATGACATCTTTCATTGATAATGCGTTATCCTCAGAGAACAGGGACACAAGTCTTTTCAAGACTGACGACTCAAGAAACTCGTATCTGATCTCGGACGTATCATCCACGAGTAAGCCTCCATCCCATGTAATTTGCTCGCATAAGTAATCTAATGTGGATGATAAGGTTTCCAAAGGTATTGACTTTGATATGCTATTATTTGTCCATGTGGATACAGACTCCTTATTATTCAAGATCAAATTACTGATGATCTCTGACCAATTATAAGTTTCTGTCACGAAATCAGTCTTATTATGGGATTCATCAACATTACCAATTGATTCTATCTGATGATCATATACTGTATCTTCTCTCGATGGAGAACCATCCATTTGTTCATCATCTGAGTCGCTATCACTGTATTGAGGTGAAGGTACGAAAAATCTTCCGCCTACACCATATTTTGAATCAACTTCCGAAACTATCATATTATCAAAATTTAGAGGAGAGAATAAACTGCGTCTTCGCCTGGATATGTCGTTCTCATCGGTTAATAATTTTAAATATCTAGGAGTAGGTTCTGCACTGTCCACGGCCTCACTCATACCACCCATCTCGATATCTTCACCTGTTCCTTGTTTTCCTGATGCATCTTCATTGTCTTCATTAGCCCGAGGTATATCACGCGGCATTTCATCTTGCTCTTCATTAGATTGATCTTTACGCGGAGCCTTCCCATCCACCGGCTCATCAAAGAAACTGAAATCAGCCTCAGTAACTTCTTGACCATCTCCAAATAAATCATCATCCAAATCACCCCAATCTTGACTGGTACCTCTTGGAGTATCCCAGTTGATATTAGAGTTAGAAGGGTCATCACCAGGTTGAGTGGCTCGTTGGCCAGCAGCATGTGGATCAGGAGGGGTGGGATAAACAGCAGAGCCACCTTGTAATTTTTTTTTCATTTCATTATCCTGAGTAACCCGCTGCTCCAATGCTTTATTGGTTTGGGATTCCAATGATTCTTTGATCTTTCCTGACCAATTCTTTACATTATCAAATAAGGCCTCATCACTAAATCCATTAAGGGTCTCTTCAATTGTATCGTTGAAACCATCTGATCTATGTAATATAAAGCACATGTATGTTGGCCAAATCAAGGACTTCTCACCAGATATTTTTATTTTAATCCATGGCCCCGATATGCCCTTCCAAGAAGAATAACCTGAAATTTGACTTAACTGTTCAAAGAATTCGGGTATTTCTAATGGTTCATCAACAATTGACTGAAATTCTGCAACAATTCCGAAAGGCGCAAGGTAAATCTTGGTATTAAAGGATAGCCCCTGAGCCTGCTCAGATGACAATGGGGAAAGTGAAAACGTCTGAGAGTAACATTTTAGCAGTAAGTCTCCAGAGGTTAATAAGTATGGGTCAAACTGTAATAGTCTCATACTATTTGATAAACAACCGGTTTGCCATAGAGTGTATGTTCCAGATTTGACCAAAGTATTGGTTATCAAAGATCTAACTGAGTTTTTAAATGCTGCACACGAAACGGGAACTTCTTTAGTATCCGAAGAACTTAGCACTGAAGTCAAAAAGGTTCCCTTGGAAGTTTCTACTAGTTAGTCATTCAGCTTCTATAATTAAACAAAATCGTAGGCTTACCTTGAAGCTGGAAGTCATCACTGGGCGATGGTGGATCTGTGTTCTCAGAGAGCGAAAAGGTCCATAACTCCTTTCCCATAGCTGTAGTCAAAGCAGCATCAACTGTCTTTCGAATTGACCATTCGGCACGAATAAGTGTGTCATTCTGAGAGTCCAAACTTACAAATACCTTGTAAAAGACTTGCTTAAAAGTACCCTTAAAATTATGTTAGAAACGTATGAAATCCTTTGATATATAACAATTCAAGAGCCACTTACAATGCGGTATAAGTTCGAAGGTATGGTTTCCGCCTGAACTGCTGGGACATTATTGGCAGATGATAAAGACATTGTCATAACTCATCCCTCTATAATCTCACAATCGGACACAAAATGTAACAACCCGGATCACAAGATGCTTATAAAAACACCGGCCTTCATTAATCCAACAGCCACAGACAAGCAGGTAGTGAACACTGCTTTCAGTTATTCCTCTACACTCTGACCGAGAAGTTTAGTCTCAATTTGAGATTTATAGCGTTTACCAATTGGCAATATTAAATGGAATTCAGTACTGTATAATCAATACGCTATATAGCTAACACCGTTCGATCGACACTGTTATAATTATATCGAGGACGTCGACTCAGAACTAGCGAGTTATAACCCAGGGCTATTAAAAAGTTTCAAATAACGTTAACGATGTTCCGAAACACTTGCTAGATGCATCTGGCTTTTGCAATTGGAGCCGTGAAATCATTGAGCCAAGACAATATCAGAGAATTAGATATTAGCACAATTATCCTATAATATGTTATGTTGTTAACTTGTTATGCAATTCTATAATAAGTTATATGCTATGGCTAAATGAAACCATACTGAAACGAGTGATGGTGTTACTTAACGAGGAACTATTTCAATTTTTAGCGATATTCCTAACTCACTTGGCATTATAACTAGCTTTAGGGGCACCGGCAAAGCTGGTACAGTACTGGTTATATCGCCATTGATTATCAGAAAGGAGGAAATTTCGCGAGGAAACGACTCCAGCGATATTGATATCGATATATATAGCTAGCTAATATAAATATTTACTGCTTTTAAAGTTAACGTTAATGTTAGCTCAATTGAGGTCATCGCGATCGAAAACTCATTGCCTCGAGCTCGAGAGGTAAAATTCACGCTCCGGGTTCGCGGATCCGGATACCGGTTCATGCATTGATAATAATTCGTTATCAATTAATATGGTCGCTATATGACTATGGTAGATATCGATATATAAGTTATATGTCAAGTATTACTTCATGTATCCGTTCGTCGATGTGCGCATGATCATCTTATCCATAATATTATATAATAATATATAACAATCGATTGATCCGACCTGCAGGCTTTAAAGCTTTAAGCTGCATTAATAAAACAAGAAGCTTCAGATCTATAACGATACCCGTATAAACTGGCCATTAAGTGCCGACATGGGATTAGAGAATAGAGAGAAGACAAGGCAATAGCGCAGTATCGCTCTATACTTTTGTATCACTTTTTTAAAAAGCTGTTTTTATTGGCAATTGGTGGATATTTGTAAACATGGAGATTCTTAACAAAGGCCACTCGAATACCCAAACTGAGGTAATGTATAAGAACAAGGCTGCAGTGAAAGTCGGACAAGTGAACCGGTACACTGTGAAATACACACCTGCGAGTGACCCGCGGTATAATGCTGATAATGAGAATCACTCGTTATGGCTCCGAGTCCGCAATTCGGAAGCGGTTGCCATGAGAGCAGCTTACTTGGCAGGACCGTATATTTTATATGTTGATGTTAAGCCGGGTGACTATGACCAAGATGTTCCTGCGTACTCTACTGCAGACCAGCCCGTATATGAACCGAATCTACGAGCAGGGCAAAACTTCTATGCTCAACTTTACATGAACAAGGTGAGTAAGACGTATACATGGACAATTGATATTATAAGTCAAATGATATTTTCAGCTAGTGCTGAGATCCAGTTTGAAATACTTATAGGCCGGTCTCAAGAATCTTTACATAGTAAAAATCCCTGTGAGCCACAGGGAACCCATTTGGTTGTACAAAGATCCGATACGCTTGATTTATGGAATTGTCCTCAACCGAGACGGAATGAGCCCGTTCACTTGGTAGTTGCTACTCATGGATTGCATTCAAATGTTGGGGCAGATATGCTGTATTTGAAGGAACGGATAGATCAAATGGCCAAGAAAACAGGCGAAAATGTTATTGTACGTGGATATTTCGGAAACGTATGTAAGACTGAGAAGGGTATAAAATATTTAGGACGAAGGCTAGGTGATTTCGTAATGAATGAGCTGGTTCCAGAAGTAAAACAAAAATGCTCTGGCCCTGTAAGGATATCATTTATTGCTCATTCCTTGGGTGGCTTAGTACAAACTTTTGCATTAGCACATATCCAAAAAAATGATCCAAGCTTTTTCGAGGAAAAAGTTATTCCTGTTAATTTTATCTGTGTTGCTACCCCCTTTCTAGGCGTTTCTCATGAAAATCCCGGTTATGTAAAGTTTGTTTTGGATATAGGATTAGCAGGTAAAACTGGCCGTGATTTGGGGTTAACTTTTAAACCGTCTAGGCATTCTAAACCATTGTTACAAATATTACCCTCAGGCCCAACGCATCAAGTTTTACTCAAGTTTAAGCGGCTGACATTATATGCTAATGCCATAAATGATGGTATTGTCCCACTTAGAACCGCGGCTATTCTTTACCTTGACTGGAGAGCAATTTCAAAAGCTGGTAAGGCTGAGCGCCAGGAACCAACTGAGGGAGAAGAACACCATGAGGATCATGAAAAGGTACGTGAAGAGGTTACCAAAAGCAATGGAAATGACATTGCTGATAGTGAAGATAATTCACCTGTCGCAGATGAGATTCCACAAAAACAGGATTTACATACTCATGGCGGAAATTCTGGAACGAATTCAGGAGTAGATGTATGGAAACCAGCTGCAGATTTTTTATCATCGGTTGCCCAACCCGTTAACAGTTTATTTTCTTTGGTTGCTCCTCAATCAGGGTCAAAAAAGATTTATCGACGGAGTCAAACTATTGGTGATGATGATGATGGTGATGAAGATATTTTAGCAGGTATTCCCAAGAAAACTTCAATGATAGAATCAGGAGTACAAGTACTTTCACCTCCTTTACCCTCATCTGCATTTATCAATAATCCTAAGGACAGGCCCAATCCAATTTTGCACGATAGAGTATACCATGACTATGATTTACCGCCTACAAAGTTCAAACGTGCTGGAACTTCGTTATTAAATTTGGGGTTGAAGAAACGAGATAGTATAACTGATGCTGAGTCACAATCAGCACCAAATTCGCCAACTTCACCCACTTCACCTGGATCAGCAACTTCGTCTCCTTCAGACCATTCACAAAAATTTGTGGAATTGTCAAAGGAAGAAGAAAAAATGGCTAGAAGGTGGCATGAGGGCTTAAAATGGAGAAAAGTATTGGTAAAGCTTGAACCTGAGGCGCATAATAATATAATTGTTCGAAGGCGGTTTGCAAATGCTTATGGATGGCCAGTTGTTGATAATTTAGTAGAAACGCATTTTGGACCATCCATATATGAAAATGATCAAAAGGAAGAAAGAGAAAAATCTATACAGAGATTCCGTCAAGGCGGGGATTCACGAATGGGTGTTATATACGATAATAGGTCAATGAGACGGCAAGAACAACAAGATCAGTCTGATTCGTGTGACGTTTCGGCCATGCTAAATGATATCGATATTGATTCTTCGTCCTCTGATTCGGATGGTTCACAGAACACTAATGCTCATAGTGATGGATCATCAAATGAAGCATGGAAGACCCATTTGGAGCAAGCAGGGAGTGATAGTGATAATGAGGGGATTATCCAGGGTGTTGATAATATCATTGATAATTTTAGAAGGATATCAATGAATGTCATTGCTCCTGGAACATCTGTAGTTACAACAGCACCAACTAATGCTAATATAGATGGAACAATCCAAGAAGAGGATTCTGCATATGCAATGGAGGAACGTATTCTTCCTCCAAGTACTATTTAATGTTTAATAACTAACCATGTCTATAACTTTCTTCGATAAATATCCTCTACTTGTAAACTTGTAAGACTCTGAATATCTAAGTTAGACTTGATCTCCTCTATTGATTGACCCCTCATCTCTTCCTTAGGTATACTAAGGATTTTAGTGGTATCTTGTAACTTTATAAATGCTGAGGTTGTTTGTAATAAATTAAGTGAAGTCCACATTTCATCAATATCAACGGATAATTGTTTACCACCTATCGTGCTAAACTGGTTGGCCTGAATGATATAATTCCAAATATAATCCTGTAAAGCGGTTGCAAAAACATTGGAGATAATTGTATATACATTGACAGATAAAGTATCGGATAAATATGTTAATAGGCTTGATAAATGCGCCAGGGGCTGAGCTAATGTCGTCGACATCTTCAAATCGTCGCTGTCACCTGATATGTGCCATTCACCTCGTTTAAAATATTCCTTCATACACGCTTGGATTTCCTTTTTAAGTATTTTATGTATATGCCCAACAATTTTATCCATTAATTTATGATAAGATGAAATCGTTTCATCAAATAATGTACCTTCTTGATCTTCCCTTTCTGGAATAGTAGCTGAGCTCACTTGATTAACCGACGCTGTTGTTTCACTATCTAATGACTTATTTCGTCTAGAAAGCTCAGAAATATCAACCCATAGCTCCAGGAAAAACAAGTCTTCTCCCCACATTTCAAGTTTATCTGATACATATTCCAAGCTACCATAGAGTTTACACAATCTCTGCAAACCATTTAATCCAGTAACTAGTTTAACACTTTCAGCTGATAGCCCACCAACTGCTCGTGCTAGAGTTGAAGACATGGATTCAAACGCCATAAGAGATTCATGTAATCTTACATAATACTTGTCAAAGATATTCAATTGTACATCTAAAAAGAACCTCAGCCGATAATTTACAGATTGTAAAGTGCTATAATGCTCGGTTATACCTTCAATGAGGTCGGTGATGTTAATAGCGGATATGGTTGGTTTTGACCTACCGGTTAACCCGGCGTCATAATCAATATCCCAAGCACGCGGCGATTCAACAATCTCTTGATACCGTGTCAGTGCATTATCCCGTTCAGCAGCAAGCCATTTATCAAACCATCCATTCATAGCCAGGAAATCTCCAGTAACACCATGCCATTTCGTGATCTCATAAGGGGTGTAAAAAAACCGTGATTTTAATGCTGAATCAAATTTTAGGGACTCATATATCAGATGAGACAAGTATTCCGGATAATTAATCACTTGTGTAAATAATGAAAATAATTTATGGTATAATACTGCCAATAGTGCAGTAATAAATTCATGGACTGCACTTCGGCCTTCAACCGACTCAGTGGTCATAGCAGATTGTACAACTGTCGACAAGAACTGTTGATTTGCACTGACATGATCTAAAATAAAATTAAAAACCCATTCAGGCTTATCTGGCCTATTCGTAGGCTTTTCTGATTCAAAATTGTATCTGAATCTAATAGCAAGTGGTTCAGCTAAAATTTTGAATGCGGTAAGTGGTTGTGGATATTTAGAACTCACAACTGAAAAATCTTGAGACTTTAACACATTTGTAAACAATGGTTCAAAAGTTTCAGGGTCAGGTAATTGGTTGGGCCAGCCTGACTTGACCAAAAAAGACAATAACTCGTCAGATACTTTCTTTTCCAAGGGTCTGTGAGCTTCCTCCCTGTATTGTTCAATTGCACCTTCGATAAGCGTATGTAAAGTTTGAGATAAGCTGGCATAGTTATATAAAAACTTGGCTAGTTTTATTCCTTTATGGTCAATGTCTAACGCCTTATCAATGTTACTAGAATCCACAAGTTTTCTAACTTCAACTTCGTAGTTTTTCAGTTCTCCAATTTTGGAGACAGCTTCTCGTGTTTGTACAACTTTTTGTATATGCGAGATTTGAGATATTAGCACATTATCCTCGCCGAATGTTTGGAAATATGCCTTCACGCTTTCATTGTCAGTTGTAACAGCTTTTTTATTATGATCTTTTAACGATTTGATCAGAGCATCTAGTACTTTTTGTTTATGTAGAATCTGGCTATTTTGCTCCTCTGTTATTTGTTCATTCAATTCGTCCTGGACTTTTTTCAATCGATTAGTTTCCCCTTCCAACTTTCCAGAGAGGCTATCAACAGTCAGGAAGTTTTTATTCAAATGGGCCTGGACCGACATGGTACTACAGTAGCTTATGTATCATAAGAGGGAGCATATAGTCCAGCTAAGGCTCAATTGGCTGTTGTGGTAAAAGCAGGCTTAATTAATATAATAACACGTTAACCTGCAATAACAAGACAGGACCCTAGCTAAATCTTCAACATATGCATACAATATTGATGATCGCGATCGATAACGGTTAACCGTACGTAGGCCCTCAAGCTTGAGAATCATTTGCAACGCTGTAAGATTAGTCGATAACTAACACACGGAGCTCCGAGTTTCGTATTCTCAATTCCCGCATTGTCCGGAGTCGGTGAGTTCGTACTTTGAGAGTACTGCCGGAGACACCACTGTAAGCAGCACAGGGGTGTAGCTTATACGCTTAATGTTTAAGAATGGCAAGTTAAACGATTCAAACAAATGCTCATGGCTTTTCACTGTCTTTTTTATTGTTCTATCATTTCTGTCTATTCAACACTAGTATCTATCTAAAAGCCTTCAAAAGAAACATCAGGCCAAGTTTTAAGAGACTCCGTTTGTCCAGATTTAAACTTTGATACGTAATCCTTTATTTTATTACCAAGACCGATACTAAACACATACCCATCACCTTTAACACCATAAGCATGAATGACAGTAGCACCATCACGAGGTTCAGCTTCAAGACGTAATCCAGCCTTCCTACCCGGTCGAAATCCTACAATGTCCTTTAATACTTGTACTGTTCTACCATCTGGCAATTTAACCGATTTGGCTCCTTTGTAGTTAGGCTCAGGTTCCTGCTGCGCTGCATCATCAAATAGCTCTGGTACAAGAGCTACAGCACGTTCAAGAATGGGATTTCTTAGCGTTTCATCGAACACTGTACTTGAATCCGTGGTACTTTTGGTTCCTCCTACTATCACGCCTCCATCTGTGCGTCTACCGAGAATATAAGTAATCTCCTTACCACCGCGCATGGCGACTGGTCCAGTGAAAGAAGTCTTGATAAGCATTGTTTGACCTCTAACTGGCTCAACTTCATCCTTGACATCAGCCAACTCACCTGCACCCAGCCCGGTAGAGTTAACTACTACCAAATTTTTACCATCTTCTTTGTACTCTTCAATAAGTTCAGCAAGGGATTTAACCTCTTTTTGAACAAATTTCACTCCGCGTTTTTTCAATTGGCCCTTGATATAGGGTAAGTAATGCCAAGGACTGACAACAGGGGCAACGGGGTTTTCAATTCCCGCAATGATCCCTCGACGATCTTTGGGAAGTTCATCTTCGGATAACTGTCTATAATCTGCAATTGCTTCAAGAGCTTCTTTCTCGTTCAGACATTCTTCGTCAAAATAAACACGGATGGCATGCGAATAAACACCAGCATTAGCTGGAGTATCGGCCTTCAGCTTGCTGTAATACTCAACAGACTCCTTGACCAATGGATAGGTTGAAGGGGGTACATTGCCACTAGGTGTTATAATTGCTCCGGCCCATGGGGAAGCCCAATCTGTATTAGCCCATTCTGGTGGTCCATCGCCAGTAGGCGCATCGTCTCCAGGGATATCTCTAGCGACAACCGTGACGTCGTCGATGCCTTCTATGTCGGTGATTTTAAGAGCCGCCGTAAGTCCAGTGATTCCACTACCAAGTACAACTACCTTAACAGACATTTTAGATATTTTGTAAGGGAAAGAATGAGTCAGTGGTAATTGGACGCAGTCTCTTATTTATAGGGAGCCAGAGAGCTATAACTATAGCTATTAGCATTCAGATCCAAAGATAACGGACCGCGTGCGCATGCGAAATATCGAATGATTAATATTCGGGAGCTCCTCATGATCATGCATGCAAGGAATATTCCGATCCATTGCGATCGCGATTACGCATGCGTGCAAATATATATGGCTTTAATTTGTGTATTAACCGGAAGTATTTTCCTGATTTGACAGTTTTTCGTAATGATTTTGGGCTATAGCTAATTAGATTCTGACAAGCTTGGCAGTCAAGTCAATCAATTGCAATAGGTTCCTCTCAAAATGGTCACTTTTCGCACACATTTACACTTAAGTTTCTAGCTGGGCTTACTGATGTGAGCCGAGGCGAAGAAGAAATGCTTGGACCCCCTCTGAAATACCTTTAGCTTCTCTCTAGGAAAACTACATCCCGACCGAAGTTTTCCATGGCCCTACTGTCAAAGGAACATTTCTAAATGTCCACTATTAGCATTGGCCAAGTTCATGACTCTATATCCCTTCAGCTCATGATATAAATTTATATAACATACAACGCTTAATGCGCATTAAAATTGAAATGCCATGGCCATAACTATGCTATAATTATGCTATTCAAATTCGAATTCTCTTAATCTATAAAGATCTCATATCATGATTAAAAAGTTTGTGAGATCTCTAGAGATCTTATCAGACTAGTACTAGTCGCGATCGAGTAAACGTTTATATAATTATATATTAAAATTTCATAGGCTCAATTTGCACAAGTCGAAAAATTTCATAATTAACTGTTAAACCAAACATTGACCATTAGCATCCATTCATCACCATGGCAAGTAAGTTCAATAGGAATATCCACCAGCCCATTTCTCTAACGTGGTTTAGAAGCGAGATCAAGATACACTCTGATAAAACTGGTTTCTACCGCGAAAACGGGGTTCACAAGGTACATCTCACGGCTAAGGACAAGCCCACCAATCACTCAAACAAGATATGACCCTATTGGTAAGTGAAAATTCATCTAAAACTCAATAGTAGGTGCTAACAGATTAGCTGAGAGACATGTCTTGTTCGTTGAAGCTAAAAAACGGAAGATGGCTGAACGAAAAAAGCCAATTTTTGCATGAACAAAATTGGAAACTCCTTTTTCAAAAATATTATTTATCTGCAATTGGGTTGGCATGAATTGTGACCTCATTAATGTATATAGGCTCTTTTGGTCTGTTTTTCTTGTCAACTTCTACTTGTTCAATTTTATCTAGAGTATCCCAGCCATTTAATACTCGGCCAAATATTGTATATTTTCCATCTAAATGAACTTGTTTATCAAAAGTAATGAAAAATTGCGATCCATTCGAATCAGGCCCATTGTTTGCCATTGATAAAACACCCTAAACATTGTTAGTTTTATAAAGATTCCGTAATAAAAAACTACTCGTTTTTTTCTTAAACTTACACGTGAAGTGTGTCTTAGCGTCGGTCTAATTTCGTCTTTGAACTTGCCTCCCCATATTGATTCACCACCTTTCCCAGTTCCAGTAAAATCACCTCCTTGAACCATAAAACCTATCATTAGAATCTGGTCTTGCTAAACAATGAATAAC
Organism: Groenewaldozyma tartarivorans; assembly: GCA_030574255.1. Classification (NCBI taxonomy): domain Eukaryota; kingdom Fungi; phylum Ascomycota; class Dipodascomycetes; order Dipodascales; family Trichomonascaceae; genus Groenewaldozyma; species Groenewaldozyma tartarivorans. The sequence goes on along the minus strand of JAJMEQ010000006.1, from coordinate 52,176 downwards.
TTTACATACCTTTGATAACTCGGTGGAGTTTTGTGCCATCATATTTACCACTAGCGGCTAATGCCAAAAAATTCTCTGAAGCTAATGGGCATTCTTGACAGAAAAGTTCGACTTTGATGTCACCAAGTGTCGTATGCAGCTACCATGTTAGTAAGGCCTATGAGTACCGGAAAGTGAAGAACTTACAGTTACTGACATTATCGTTGTAAAGTAATGCTTCGTTCAACCGTAAGTTTGGATTACAAGTGGGTGATCTCGATGAAATCAGATCTCTAGAATTCTACAAATATCATCTAATAATATACTGGAAATTTGTCATAACTCAAATAGATCAAACTAATATTTCATTTATATATTAAGGACTAGTAGTTTCATATTTAGGTGTTTCATCGTCATCAATTCCCCAGGCACTAGGAGTAGGCGCAACTCCACCAGGAGTTCTAGCATCGAAATTGCCTGGTGTATGAGCAACAGCCGCAGGTGTAGGCGCAGATGCACCACTATCTCTAAACGGTGCAGGGGTAGGAGCTCCCATCCCTGCGGGAGTAGCAGCAGCAAAAGAAGGAGTGGCAGCTGAAAAATCATTTGAACTGAAAAATGCTCCAGGAGTATTAGCATCGCTAGGTCTACTATTAGTTTCCCAAACACTTGATCCTCCACTTCTATTACTTGGGTTCCAAGCAGGTGTTCGTCCGCCATCACCATAGGCAGGAGTCCTTGAATCATTCGCTGTCCATGCTGGTGTATGACTACCTGAGTTCCATGCTGGTGTACGACTCGAAGAATATGCAGGAGTTCGTTCACCACCCCCATTCCAAGCCGGAGTTCTTCCACCACCGTTCCCAGCCCATGCTGGGGTCTTGCCACCACTATTCCCAGCCCATGCTGGAGTACGTCCACCGCTGTTCCCAGCCCATGCTGGAGTACGACCACCGCCAAACCCTGGTGTAGCTCCTCCGGAAGCCCAAGATGGAGTGGCACCACCAGTAGGTCCACGAGGTGGAGCCATGTTATTATATGGAGCAGCACCTGGTACACCCTGACCTGGACGTCTAGAATAAGCTGCCTCAACAAAAGTAAGTTTCCTCCCACTTTTTGGATCGTCAAATAATAACCGGGTCTTATCTACAGTGATGGTCTTTTGTTTGGCTTCAAGTTCAACTCTTGCAGTTGTATCTGTGATATCTCTAATAATTCCATTCAATCCCTTGTATTGGGACCCGCGGCCAATGGTAACCCGTTGTCCTACAAGCTTCTTCCAGCCACCAAGTCCTGCATTACTAACAACAGGTGGGGGCATACCACGTTTAGCATTAGGATTCATCGTATTAAGATCAGTTTCCTTTCTTGCACCCTTTGTGGCAACTGTGGTGACATTATTGGTTCGACTAACGAATACTCCCAAGTTTTCAGAAATAGAATTATTACTAAGAAATAATGTTGACCGATGAATATGCAAAATTGTACCTTGTCGTCTTTCAATTGAATTTTCTCTAACAATATCACCAACACGAATTTCACCACCATTCTTATCAGTAGCAAAGGCATTATTTCTATCCACTCTCATAGTAATATTACTTGGCGAAACAACTTTTGTAAACCCATCCTGGTCCAGAATTTGAATAGAATCTTTCTCAATCCCAATGATACAACCAACTACTTGTGAACTTAGCTGAACTAAATCATAAAGTTCATATTTACCGATAGTATTTGCACCACCAATATCAGAAGCAATTTTAACATCCTTTGAAAAAACAGTTACCTCTGTTTTGGTCAAATCACTGATAAATGTAACATTATCCTTTAATACTTGTACAATCAACCCAGTATCATCTTTGAAATTACCATTTGTTACTCTGATATGGTCACCAACAGAAAACTTTTTCCGCAGATTAGAAGCTGGGATTTGAAGACTTTGGTCTTTTAACAAATCATCAGTACCAACAATAGTAACAATGTCACCTTGAGTTGAAATAACTTTTCCAACCATACCAGCTTGTTCACCACTTTTGATTTCAACAAACTCGCCACTTTGAAATAATGTGCTATCAGTAGATTGTTTTATACTTTGAAGCAAAGCGTTAGAGTCAATTCCCTCATCATTATCATTAAACATTGTAAGTTCTTCAAGACGCGGAGCAACATTTTCAGTATTAAGATAAGTTATTCTAAAATCCTTTAACAAATAACCATTCTCATATTCCTCACCTAAATAAATGAAAGAGTTTGGACCTCTTCTTTGAAGGTTCTTGGCGTCATATTGTGCCGCCTCATTGGCAGAAAACAATCTTGCAGGTGGTCGATTTTTTGCAGTTGCAGTTGGTCGTTTTCTTTTAGGATTCGCGGGATCTGAAGTATCAATATAAACTGAACGACCATAATCTAATCTTGGAACAACTTTTAGTCTAGCTTCCAGACCATTTTCGGACAAGTTTTCAACAATAGCCAAATCACCTTGGTATTTACCTCTCTTGATTCGTACATATACACCGGGAGTAAGTTCGGTTTCCTTTGATTTTATGACTCGTAACAAATCTGGGTATTCCTTAATAGGTACTAAGATCATATTTCTTGTGAAAACATTGGCAAGACCTCTAAGAGCAAACTCAACAGCAGATTGTTTTTTGGCTTCAACATATACATAACCACTAAAGGTATCTCTTTGGAAAATGGAAAAAATCTCTAATGGAGTCCTTGTATGCTGTAAATTGGCCATTTTCTTCAAAACAAGCCGAACAGTTTCCTTTTCCTTCCCTGGTTTAACACGAACACCCCATATATTAGGATCATGAACAGAGGGTAGAAGTAAAGTCTGAGGAACAGTAGCCAAATCACCTCTGTACTTGGAAGCTGAAGATTTACCATACTTGTCTCTATATTCTGATGCCAACCGTTCAGCTTCTTCATCAGCAATAGTGTCTCTTCTACGATCAACTTCACGATGTAGTCTGTCATCAATATCGGCACCTTCATCAGCATCACCTTCTTGAATAAATCCGTCTTCTTTTAATAGTTGGTCGTCTTCTTCTTCGAAATCCTCCTCGTCTTCATCTACTTCTGCCTCAACATCCAAAAACTGGTTTCTTTCTCTTCTTGGCCTTTTACGACGGATATCCTCCTCCTCTTCTTCCTCTTCCTCCTCTTCTTCCTCTTCTTCCTCCTCATCAACTTCATCTTCTTCGTCTTCATTTACTTCGTCCTCAACGACTTCGTCCCGAGCAACTTCACCTTCGTCTGCAGCACCTAGTTCTTCATCATCTGCAGCATCTTGCTCTGCATCTTCAGCTTCATGAATCTCTTCTTGTTCTTCCTGCTTTTCAACTGGTGTTACATCATCGCTGTTAACCTCGGTGGAAGCGCCAATCCCAGTATCCTCTTCCTTGATAACATTTTGGTCAGACATTGTGACAACTTCACAGCATCCCACAAGCCCTAAGACTATTTGGATTTCTCAGGATGGTACGAAGGCCCAATGCAATGTTTTGATTAAAGTGCTAGCAGAGCTGCTGGTGAAATTCGCTAACGTTAAATTTTTGCCAGCTGTAGGCTTACTGGAGCTCGTACGTACTACGTACGTTAATCGATCGCAAATTGTATTCTCACTCTGATTAGAGAAAAAATAACATACGGTATACGTAGTACTAGTACTAGTATGGTAAATGATACTGATGAGCTCGAGTCTAATTATTATAATTATAACGTTAACGTTATATTATAATTTTGACTGTAATGTGCTAAGGCCTAGCTAGGTGTAAGACACTATACGTAACGTTACTGTTCAAATATCAAGTGCCTATAACGTGTTATATGTATACGGATGAGCTGATAGATCCATGAGCAAATGACTTCACATTGATTGGAGATTGCCCAGTAAAAAGAACCATTATCTTTACATTGAGTGACTTATAATCATGTCTGCGCTGACAACACCTATAACTCTTGCCGAGTTCAAGCTTGCCATCAGTGGTCTTTCCTTAGGGGCGTGCAACACTGAGAAGGATCGGCTGGAGAACTCGGTCAAGCACCTCGAGAGATCCAACAAGGAAATCCAAGAAGCAGCAGAAGAGACTGAAGATGACCAGGAACGTCAAGAATATGAGGAAATAATAGCTGAGAATAAAGCAACAATTGAATCGCTTCATGAGAGAATCGACGCCTTGAGAGAACAAATCAAGCTGATAAATGTTGAGAACGCCGCTGATTCCACTAACACTGCATAGCATTAGTACTTACAGATCCCTATTGGACTAGTCCTATATAATATATATAATAACTACATTCCTCTATCTACCAGATCCATGTTGACGATTCGAAGAACCTCCTTGCAATTAAATATTTACGTTAACGTTAACGTTAATATATAACATTAATATTGGTAGTGAAAATTGAGATCTCAATGATCATGATCCGCGACCAAGCTTATTCTCAAGCTAATTAGCTTGCATGGTACATGAAACGTTAACTGATTGTTATTTTTCGCGTTAGTTGATAAATTCAACTTTTCTTAGAAGGATTCAAAATGATAGGGCCCAAATTCCATCTGAGCATACTAATACTCACGGTTTTTCTGAGACTAGTTGCAGCTGTCAAATTTTCCGTCGAGGCTACAGAAAAGGGCCAATATCCACGATGTATACGTGATTTCGTATCAAAGGACACGTTGGTCGTGGTCAATATCAAAGTATCGGGTTACAGAGGAGATGGGCAAACACTCAACGTTTATATTACAGATAATAAGGGCAACGAGTATACCAGGGTGAAAGATGTAGTAGATAAAACAAGTCGGGCTTTCACCCCTCATTATGATGTTGCCTTTGATATTTGCTTTGAAAATATTAAACAACCTGGACGATCTGGTCATAACCTTTACAGAACTATTGAGTTGGATGTTGAAATAGGTGCTAACGCACGGGACTGGAATGCCGTACAGGCAGCTGAAAGACTCAAGCCAGCCGAAGTAGAACTTCGACGAATTGAAGAATTATCAGATGATATTAATAAAGAACTGGAATATTTGAAAATAAGAGAAAGTAGACTTAGAGATACCAATGAGTCTACTAATAGAAGAGTTAAAGTATTCTCTGTTGGAATTATTCTTTCTTTGGTCTCATTGGGTGTTTGGCAAATCTATTATTTAAGAACTTATTTCAGATCCAAGCATATCATTTGAAGTGATTGAAGTAGGTTTAATTGCAAAAACAAAAAACAAAAATTAAATAAAAGAAACAAGATGGATGTTATATAAAATTAAAAGTCCAAGCTTCAGTAAATGTATATTTTTTTCAAAGTAACATAATCTAAAACATTAACTAATTATGTACAAATAAAGTGTCAGTCTCTAAGAGGGTTACCAACCTTTTCCACGATAGAAACAAAATCTTCTAGATTGACAGTATCCTTTCCAGAAATTTGCAGCATATCAAGCAGCTCAGTATCAGAAGGAGAGTCATTAATAGATTTGGCAATTCTTCGAAGGTCTTCAATAGTTATAGGGCCTTCTTTGCCATTCTTAAATAACTGGTAAATATGTGACACCGATTCTTTCGTGCGGTCATCTTCTTTTGGCTGCGATTGCTGCTCTTCTAATATTGGGCTCAGAACAGAAACAAAAGTTTCAAATTCAACCAGGCCGGTGGAATTAGAATCTAGTAAACTGATATCTACTTGCGCCGGGTCTATTCCCAAAGCATGTAACGCATTATCAACATTAGAAGTTTCCATGTACAGAAGATCTTCTTCAGCGTTGTCGTCCAAGGGGACTATATACCGGCTGAACACCTCTGACAAGATATCAAGAGTTTCACTCATCTTGGTATATTCCACTTGACTGCAGTGAAGTATGGTGTTATTTTAAGCGTCTTGACATTAATTAGCAATAGCCTAATCCATGTCTAGTTCATAAATTCGCCTTAGCTATAGCTATATGTGCATGCCGAATATACCAGCACCTTCGTAATACCTTGATCAAGATATACCAAGCTCGAATTCAAATTCGAAGTTCGAAGTTCAAATGAATCCCAACCGGCTATAGCTATATAACAGAGCTAACCAATTGCAATTGCAACTACCTGCAGTTCTGCAGTGCAATTAATTGGCTCCTAATTATAATATTATATTAACAAAGTATTGGAAGTTGGTACGGCTGAATATCCTTCCCTATAGGCGTAATCACGATCTTGATGATTGTTAGAGGCACCGGTGCCATATACGTATACGTACATCGGCTATAACACCGTACGTACGCGTACAACTCTGATCATAACGATAGGTTACGTTATCGCTACGCGTACGTACGTATAACGTACTAGCTAGCTATACTTCGTAGACCAGCTGGCCACGGTGCACCGACCTCCGTACCGGACCGGTAGAAGTAGACCTAATTATAGCTTTAGTACTAGCTCGCCAAAAATTTTATTGTATAACCTCTACGGCGTCCATATTTATATCCAAAGGAAGACTGTTTTTTATGTCTACAGCAATGCTTACTATTATCGAGCCATCCAGCCACCGTCGACCGTGATGGCATCTCCACAAACATAGTCACTACCCGAAGAAGCCAAAAAGATCACTGCGCTCTTGAAATCTTCCGGTTTTCCCCATCGTTGTGCTGGAATACGTTCCATGATTTGTCTCGACCTTGTAGGGTTGGCAATTAGAGCTGCGTTCATCTCGGTATTGATATAACCTGGGGCAATCGCATTGACATTGATCCCCTTACCAGCCCAGTCATTTGACAATGCTTTGGTCATCCCCAAAATGCCATGTTTTGCAGAGGCATAAGCGGGTATAGTCAGTCCACCTTGAAACGACTGCAAGCTAGCGATATTTATTATCTTCCCTCTGAACCCTGGGTCATTGGTCTTACGCACTTCGAGCATGTGCTTTCCAGCTTCCCGAGCTAATGTGAAACATGAGGTAAGGTTGACTTGAAGAACCTCGTTCCAGTCCTCATCGGGGAATTCTTCAGCAGGATGACGTCGCTGAATACCGCCGCAGTTTACAAGAATGTCAATTCTTCGACCTTGCTTGACAAGGTTGGGTATAATTTGTTTGACTTCTTCATTATTAGCCAAGTCGGCCACATAAATGTCAGCCTTTCGTCCTAGAGCCTTAATGGTGTCTCTGGTTGCAACATTATCAGTGTTACGCTGTACAAGAATGATATCAGCGCCTGCACCTGCTAATGCCTCTGCCAAAGCTGCTCCTATTCCTCTGGTTGCCCCACTACCAAGGTTAGCTTGTAATTTAGCGATAAGTAGACATGCGACTTACGTTATCAGTGCCGTTCGGCCCTGTAAGCCAAATAACTGCTGAAGAGTGTCAGACATTGGAATGCCGGTAAATACAAGTCAGTAAGTGGATAAAGAAGATCTAGTGAAAGTAAGTAAGCTCTGGAATTTCTGTGGGGTTTTATATGTTTCTCGGAAGTTAGGTGCCTGCCGGTTGAAAGTTTCTACCCCACGCTCCCCCACTTCTGCAGATCGATCCGGCTGGTATTTCGACTGATCAGGTACCTCGAGCTCGTCGATAATGCCGATGTAATGTATGCTCACACTCAACACAAATATGTTTAAATTCCCGAATTGACTACCATTATTGCCACTACATCTTTATTTTCGACCATATATTTAGAATATTTGACTATAGCCTTGGTGGAGACGCGTAATTAATCAGTATGGCCATATATGCATAGTTCATGCTTTGATCGGATGCCATGGCAGGACTAGCTGGCGCAGTAACTTCAGTACGTACGTTCAGTTATAACGGTAAACGTTAACCGCATGTTAAAAATTTCTTCAGATCTAGACATAACTGCAGCTGTATAGCTAGGCCTAGCTTGACCAAGCATATCATTGATCAACCAGAACCAGCTGGATGAAATTATCACCCGCAGAGCTTTCCTACATAAAGGACTCGCTAACTACTGCTAGTCCTGTGCGGCCGGACTCTAGGAGCATCGGACAATTCCGACCTATCGAAGCTTCAACCGATTTTTTGCCCTTGACCAATGGGTCTTCACGAGTAGTTGCAAGCGACGGCGCTGAATGTATAGTGGGTGTTAAAGCAAGTGTTATACGGAAATCTAAACTGACAGACTTGAGTGCCCAGAATAGTAGCTCATCGCATTTGGTCAAGGTTTCGGTGGACATTTCAGGTCTTAGAGATGATGATTTCCTCGTTTGTCAACTGATTGATCTTTTTGAATCAACTCTTAATTCATCCAAAGCGCTTAAGGAGGCATTGAATATCTCTTCAACTTATACTTTCCAACTATTTATTGATGCTGTCATATTAGCGCATACGTCGCACCCAATTGGGATGCTTTCATTTGCAGTTTACCTTGCGCTACAATCTGCACGATTACCAAAACTTGAGTCCTCAGTAGATGATTCAAAGGCTGAAGAAGTTCCTCAGTTTAATGATGACTGGGACTCTGCCGTACCTTTATTTCCATCGAATACCCCGCCTCCAATAATAGTGTATATGGCGGCAGTGGGTAAAAATGTTATCGTTGATCCTAGTGAAGTGGAAGAACAAGTAGCATCTGCAGGAATTTTGGTAGGATGGTCAGACGGACAAGTTCGTGCGCCTATAACAAATATATCTTTATCAACAGCTAGTTCAAATGTAATAACAAGGGAAATTTTATCAAAAGCCATAGCATTGGCAGGAAAGTGTGGGAAAGATCTATGCTCGTCCTTAGATCATATAATAAAATTAGATCAACAAGATGGTACAGTCTATTGAGTATTAATATACAATTTTTTATGTTACATGGCAAGGAGAGTCCATTTTTGATGTTTGAAAGCACTTAGAATGACTTAATATATCGACCCAGGAAAAAAAAGCTCCAGATATATATATATATATATATTGTTTCTTATTAATCATGACAGTGCTGAATAGAATAAGAGTGAACAGCCACAGCTGTGGCTGTTTGGATATTCATTGATCTGATAACTCCAACTTGTTGTATTTCTATGCATATATCAGTTTCACATAAAATATCACCAGGAATTCCTTCTCGTTCTTTACCTAAAATTAAAACTGATTTCTCTGGAAATTCAAAGTTCCTATCTAGTTTGACACTGTTGTCCGTTTGTTCCAGTCCAATAATCGTATAACCCTCTTGGCGCTTGGTGCGTACATAGTTAATAATCTCGTCCATTTTTACTTCCTCCATTGGCATCCATCGGTCAGCTGTAACTGCAACACTTTTGAACTGGGGATGTTGGGCAACGTTCAAATCATGAAGACATAGCAATTGTGCTCCAAGAACATCAGATAGACGACATATACCGCCTAAATTCGGTAGTTTGTCCACCATACTAGCAACAACTATCAAATTGCCGCGTTTGACTCTACCAGCGTCTCTTGGGTCGATATTTACCAAATCTGAAGCCAAAGAATTCCATGTACCGCTTTTCTTTTGTAATTGTGTTGTTGTTATTTGCTCATTCTTAATAGTCATATCAGAGGGCATTTGTTCTATCGTTGGCGTGCTATCACCAATGGGTAAATATATTTCATCCTGGGGTAAATAAAACTTGAACTGTGACGATGATATATAATCAATATCATTTCGTTCACTTGTCTTTAATAAAACACCCCCACAAATACCTGTTAGCGTTAAATCTTTATAGATATCCCAAACAACCTCTTCTCCACTTTTATATTTTTTAAATGAATCAGATGAAGAGGCTGTCAATGCAATCCCTTCTACAATGGGTTGAAGATCATGTAAAACTGTCAACAACTCATTATCATTTTTCAGCTCCTCGTTGAGTGCATACAGCATTGATACTGCAAAATGCCTTGTACCTGCCCTATTACTAGTAGCCAGCGGTACAACCCGGTTAATATAGTTTTTATAAAACTGAGAAACGCGCGAAGGGTCCATATGAAATAACATATTTTTGATCCGTCTTGCTACAAGTAAAGCAATCCTAATGTAAGCACATAACACCCTGGGCTCTTTCTCGGTATCTTCTAATTCCGCCAATATCATACAATCACCTTGGTCAGAAAACTTCTTAGCCGCCCATTCAGCTAATATCCATTCAATATATATTCTTACCAGTGGCGACGGATCATTATATAATGCCGGTAAAAAATGGTCATCAACAAAAAAATCTAATGTGGTATCAAGTTTGCCAGATTGATAAAGAATAAGTAAAATTTGAAACCCCCATATACGTCTGCGTTCTTCATTGCCGTCATTTCTTCGGACGATGTGAAATAAGTGATAAGGTAAATCATCAGCTACCAAATAGTGGTGAATTGCTTTCATTGTATCACTAGACCGCAACCTGGTAAAAGCACATATAGATAATACTCGAGCTGAGATCTCTGGTTCCCCATTGAATAGATAATAAGACTCAGTATCCTTGGAGTGTTTGAACCTTGGATCTTTGTACAAATCAGGTTCAAGTGAATCCAAAGTCTTGGCCATGACATATTCCAAATTGAAAAAGTTGTTATTAATCTGTTGGAAAGTATATATATCAACAAATAACCTGTATACCCAATCACATTCTTTCAAGGCAAAAAAATTTCTAGCTAGTCGTGGTAACAAACTCCTCCTAGCGTAGCTTTGAGTGATTATCTTACGTCCAATTAGTTCGCATAGGAATGACCATGTGTCATACTCTGTACATTTTTGATTATAAAGGATATCAATGAACATTAAGTGTAATTTCCGCTGGGAAGCTATTAGCCTTTCTAGTTCAAAACAGTCCCATATAGTCTTTACCGCCTCATAAAACTCAGTTTCAGCATCGATACTAGCAGTAACTTCAGAAGAAGTAGACACATAGTGTAAAGTATCGCATAAAATTTCTCTACACTCCAATGGGCTATCAGTAAAAGTCGATTCAACAATCTGTATGGTACGTAGAGTTGAAATCCGCCTCTTGAAATATAATAATCTGAACTGTTTGGAATATTCCAAAATTAGATCATGGTCTTGTTCACTACTAGGTCGCATAACAGCGCTTGTGAACAAGTTTATTAGCTTCTCTGCATCCTTGTAAAAATATTCAATATTATTCATTAACTGTAAATGAACAGTCGAGTTCTTAGGATATATACTCACACCATCCAAAATATCCAACTTCAGATTACATATTCGTTTCACCGCAGAGTATTCTAAATGGTCATCAATTCGTGATTTTAGCAGGTTCTTTACTAAATCTGCATAAAAAACACATCCTTTCGTATCCGATTCCAATATACTCAGCAAATCATTCACACTAAGATTCTCCAAAGGGGGTTCTTTACCTTTCCCATGGTGATACTCTACCAGTAAAACTGGATCATCAATTTGCTCATTATCATCTAGAAAGGGAATGAACCGTTCCAGATGTTTGTGAACAAGAGAAGGCCCCAGAGTACCTAGCAAGTCATTCCAATGTTTCATTAGAGAAGATAAGGATACCACAGTACGGTCCACGCAAAATGATATGGCAACATAAAGCCAGCCTGATAAACGTTGTCTTAATTCAGTCTCAGTTGTTGAACTTCGAGTCAAATCCAGTATTATATCCAAATCCCTTTGTCGACGGATACAGCTAGAACCTGCATGTTCATATATTGCTTGTAGTAGAACAATTCTAGCAGGATCAAACCCCATTTTGGTTTCTTGAAGTAGTTCCAACGTTAAAGCGGTAAACTCACCCTTTGATACATTGTCGAAACTATTCAGCAAATCCCCAATAAATCGTAAAAGCTTCGTAGCAAAGGGGCATTCCCAACCATTCCATTCACCATCCTTTCCCTTGTGAGTTTCAACTGCAGTAAAATGTTTGGCAAGCATTGCAAATCGTAAGAACACATCAACTACAAATGGGATTTGTGATGTAAACCTTGATAGTGATGCTGGAGGAATCGACAAAACAACCTCAGCAACCAAGTTGCGGATTGATTCCATGCTACAATTAATTCCAGCAGTTAGTAATGCAACTGACCATTCGGTGGGTATTAAAGAATCTGGGGAAAACAAATTAAGAATATCAGTAATTGAAGCCTCTGCTTGATGAATAGAAGAATCTACCGAAATTATTTCAACTAGAGTTACAAACCGTTCCCATGCATCTATATATAGCTGTTTCTGTCCAACTCTTAGAACCATTGATGGTAAGCATATGTCCAAATCAGTTTTCTTGATTGATTCTGCCAATATATAAAGTGAATATTTCTTGCAGTCATATGACTTTCCTTTAACTCCTCTTCGTAGATACCGCCAATAAGTATCCGTTTTCACCACATTATCTAATGAGCCTTTGAAACTATCGCTGTGAACAAATTTCACCCATAGTTTATATCCAAAAGTATTAGCATTCTCATCGCTACTCGATAATAAGTAACATATGGTGTTCCATATCAATGCGGGGTTAGTGTAATCATCAACTGATATAAGAATGGTATTTACTAATTGGGATAGTCTCCGTGGTTTAGCTTTTTGTAATATACACAATGCTTGCTCAAATTGACTGGGCCATGCCTTCACACTGCCAGCTGCAGACTTTAATATCATTAGTATGTATTCGGCCCTTCCAGTGAACTCAGGGCCTTGCTGCTCTAAAGCACTCTTAGTGTACTGATCTTCTCCATCAATATGCGAGATCAATTCAATTAATGTATTCTGAACTAATTCCAAACAAGAAGGGATTTTCTTGAGTAATAAAATCAAGGCCTGATATTGTATCCCATGCAACTCTTTTTCTTCGCTCAGAAAAGACTTAATATCTTCTGAGATATTTAAAAGTGCCTGCAAAATTAGAAAAATAACAGTAAATAAGGTCGTTTCCATACCTTTTCAGGAACATCATTTGGGTTTTCAAGCAGCTTACTGAGAACCTCGGCTTTTGCTATTGAGTCGGGTCCATTGAAAATATCACCCGACAATTCCTCTACAAGCCGCGCTTTATCAACTTTTTCTAACACCAAGTCCAGCGACATTACTTTTACTCCGAGAACTAATTCAAGCCGGATTTAGCATTCGTATGGGGACAGAAAAAAATAAAAATATTTTTCAGGACATTGCCATTGCACGGCTGATATCACTGGATAACGTAAACGTTATCGATATTGATCCATATCATGATCATGATCGATCGCGATGTTTACTTTTGCACGTACGTTAACTGGTTCTTACACGTTATAACCCCGGGGCCCGCGGGCCGTTAACGTCTAAATATTTTAAACGTTGCAATTGCAACTAAGTAGAAAGTAAACAAAAAGGTACTATGGCATCCAGGGGAACTCCAAAAGATAAACCACGAATTAGAAAAAGCATAAGCTCGCGGGAAATCAGTGTCCATGCTCGTGAATCAAGCAGTGGCAGTAGTTCATCTTCTTCTACATCTTCTCCCGGCGGTATCCCTAGGCCCCAATCAGCTCTTGGATTTGCGAAAGAATTTGACACTTCTGCTAGCAGATTTGGAAATTCTCCCTTAAAAAGGGATTCTTCCCAGCCTAGTCATGTCAAGGTGGTTGTAAGGGCGCGTCCTTTACTAGACCGTGAAATTAGAAGCGGCCGAAAATGTATCATTGAAATGAATGGCCATACTACAACTATTTATCCACCAAGCAAGACATCCAAGGGTGCAGCTGTTAATAGATACAACGATGAGCCCAAACAGTTTATATTTGACCAGTCTTTCTGGTCGGTTGATCCTTCAGATCGATATTTCTGTGACCAACAGAATGTTTATGACACCTTTGGCCGCGAGTTTGTTACCCACAATATGGAGGGTTATCATACTTCTATTCTTGCATATGGTCAAACAGGATCTGGTAAATCCTACACAATGGTAGGTACAAGAGAAAATCCAGGAATAATACCTCGTACATGTGAAGATCTTTTTAATAGAATTTCAGCGATAACTTCTTCTGAGTTGTCGTGTACTGTTAGAGTATCATATTTTGAGATTTACAATGAGCAGGTCCGAGACCTTTTAGTACCCCAGTCAAAAGCAAGAGGACAAGGTCCAACGAAGCTACGAGTACGAGAATCACAAAGTGAGGGCCCTTATGTGGAGGACCTTTCAGAGTTCTCTGTCAAGAACTCTGCACAAGTACTCAAATATTTATATGAAGGAAATAAAAACCGAGCTACTGCAAGCACGAACATGAATGACCAATCTAGTCGTTCTCATGCAGTTTTTACGCTTGTAGTAAAGCAAATACGCACTCCAAAGGATACGGAAAGTACTGAGGAGAAAGTGTCAAGGATAAGATTAGTGGATTTGGCTGGTTCGGAACGAGCTGATAGTAGTGGAGCTACAGGCGCAAGATTAAGGGAAGGATCAAATATCAATAAGAGTCTCACAACTCTAGGACGAGTTATATCTGCATTAGCTTCTCCAGGTAGTGGTAATCTCAAGCTTGTTCCATACCGCGACTCTGTTCTTACTTGGTTATTAAAGGATAGTCTGGGGGGTAATAGCAAAACAGCAATGGTTGCATGTATATCACCAACAGATTACGACGAAACATTATCAACATTAAGATATGCAGATCAAGCCAAACGGATACGAACAAAGGCAATTGTCAATAACGATATTGTTTCAGCAGCTGACAGGGGTAAATTAATTGAAGAAATGCAGCAACAGATCAATAGCCTGCAATTGTCCTTGAATATGTCTAAACAGAAGGAACAAGAACTGTTTAAAGAGGAACTGGCCAAAGTTAAACGGACTGTGAGGTTCTATGAAGACAGAGCAATTGCAGAAGAAAACAAAAGGAAGGCTTTACAAGTGGAGAGCGATACAATTTCTCGACATAATAAGCTACTCAAAGAGCATTTGAGAGAAATCACTAATAGAAATATCAGACTTAGTAACAATTCCGCTGAAGTGCGTCCCACAGATGAAGTGGCTACTTATGAAGAACTAAGTGCTAGTTACAGTGAGCTGAAATCAGATTTAGCTCAAGTACTTCAAGGCTTTCAAGCCAAAAAGGCAGAGATTGAAAACACAATGACTTCTTTAGGAATAACCTGTTTATGATAGTTGCACTAGCATCATATTACCCTTCTCACATTATTTATGGTGATTTATATCTGCAAGCATGCATTGCTTTCAACAGTGTAGTTTCACTAGCTCGAAAGTGCTTAGCTCCTTATTGTCCATAAGGTTCACTTTTAGCTAGTACAACTTTGCTACCGGTGCCTTCTAGCAAATATAAAACGCTTTTACATGTATATTTTCGTCTTAGCAATTGCAATAATATCGGATACCATATGATGTAATTTTCTATGTTATATATATCTGGCAGCTATTTGCCAGTAAGTTCAAAGGCCAGACGTACAGCTTATAGATGATTCATGCACTCAAGACAAAGGCCGTTATAGATCCTCTGACAGTAAACTTGAAGCTTTAGGCGAATATATAAATTATCAGATAACGATATAGATGCATCATACATGCATGGCCATGGCATCAGGCCTAGGCTGGGGCTAGCGCTGTCTGGCCTGTACAGTACTTAGTACTAGTGGATATTCGAATTCGAATATTAAACTCGATCGATCTGATCTCTAATAGCATTTGATTTTCCCGAAGCTTAAGCTTAAGCTTAAGAGGTAGTTCATGTTCGAACTTTTGACTATATTATTCATATTATATCATATAACTAGTATAAACAGATTTCATTCCATACCATGGCTGAAGCAGAGCAACCCACAGCGCCGCCAAAGGGTAAGTACTTATCAATTTTAACTGAGGACGATAATAAGCTGACGATGAATAGCCATAGTTAAAGCAGCAGATATGGTAAGCAAATTGGACAATTGAGTTGCAACCAACGGCTCCTAACAGCATTAGACGCAGGAAATGCAAACAGCAGTTATAGAGATAGCCACATCAGCGGTGGAGAAAAATACAATTGAGAAAGACATAGCATCGGTCATTAAGAAGGAATTGGACCAGAAATTCGGTTTAACCTGGCATTGCATTGTTGGACGAAATTATGGCAGTTATGTTACCCACGAGTCCAAGCACTTTATTTATTTTTACCTTGGCCGACTGGCAATTCTGGCATTTAAGACTACGCCATGACTCTGTTTGAATAAGTTGCAAAGATATATGTGGATATATGGTGTTTTCTGTGCATTAGTGTCGGAGGGATTTTTTGAGTGTATATATATATAATACAGTTTTTGTCTTTGGATATAATAGACGCACTAACTTTCAAAACTTTCAGCTTTTATAAACTTGAAGCAGTATGTAAATACACTGTGCCTAATGATGTTTGTCTTAATTTGGGAACGTTGGAAGAAGAAGAAGGGCTCTAGTGTCTACGTATAATAAAGTGTCTGACTCATTTATACAATTCATATTGCACCATTGAGGACAGTATTTCACTAATGAATGTAATTCTTTACGGTTATAGCATAAAACTTGTAAACCTCCTCCTAATATAGCTCAATGGTAAGTGTAAGGAATTCATATAAGGTTAGTAAAATATTTCACTAGTTACCCGGAAGTGAGATCCCTGAATGTTCACGCGCTAACAACGATCGATCCATCTAGATTAGCGTGTAGTCACTGCTGTCCCAGCGACTGATGCACAGGAACTTATACGTATGCGTGTAATACTGCCATGGCACGTACCTAGGTATACACAGCGAGCTCATATATATTGCCGTTGCTTGTTCTTTATCTCCACAGATAGTATGGCGGACTTCGAAGACAACAACCCGTTTGCCGGCAGTGACCGCAGGTCGTCTTCAGCTACGGATAACGATAGTGTAAATGATCAAACTGATAGTTTTGGAAACAGTACACTTGCTCATGGCGCTCATTCGGTGGTTGACCGTAAAACCCCAGATGATAGGCCTGCGCCGACTACCAGAGCATACAGTTCACGAGCGGAGCAGATTTTAACGGAAACACCAGACGTTAACATTACAATTGTTGATGCAGGTAAAAGCCATGAGGGGAACAGCAGGGGGTTTATTGCCTATACTATCAAATTACAAGACCTGACTGTTCGAAGGAGATATTCTGAATTTGAGAGTCTCCGGTCTACTCTTGTTAAATTATTTCCCACCCTGATTATTCCTCCCATTCCTGAGAAACACAGCATGTCAGATTATGCAGCTTCGCCGACCAAGGCTAAAGAAGATTCATCCATAATTGAGCATAGGCAACGAATGTTGGCGGTGTTTCTTAACCGATGTCGGAGCATGAAACAAGTCAAAGAAAGCTCAGTATTTCAGCGATTCTTAGATCCTAACTCAAGCTGGAGTGAAGTTTTGAATAGCCCTCCAGTTTCTAATCTTCCCAAATCTATATTACGTGCGCCACCGCTTGATCCATCGCAGCCCTCACCAGCTCATTTGTATTTACCCTTACCTTCTTCTTCTGCTAAGCTAAAGCTGGAAGAGGATAGCACTTTTGACGAAGTAGAGAAGAATGCAAAGGAATATGAAAATGTTATTGCTGGTGGGTTGGAACGAGCAACTAAACGGATTATCAAACGATATTCTGATCTTGCCACAGATTACTCTGAGCTTGGTGCTAGGTTCAATGCATTTAGTCTTGAAGAAGAAGGTGCCCTAGCAAGGTCAATTGAAAAGATCGGGCAATCAATTGACAACAGTTATATTGCTACTGACGAGCTGATCAATGCATTGTCCTCTTCATTTAGTGAACCATTGGGTGAGTCTGCTCAATTTGCAGTAGTAGTGAGAGGTGTACTGAAATTTAGACGTCAAAAGGCCATACAGGAGGAAATGACACTAGAATCACTAAAAGCAAAGAAAGAAAGTTTAGAATCCTTAGAACGAGCGGAAAGAGAAGCACAGAGGATTAATTCATATTTACAACGCGAAGGTATTACCAGTGAATCTTTATCAATTACTCCTAACTCTATACCCCCTCCCCCACATCTAGATGATAGTTCCCAAGACGGCTTGGAACCAACTGGCGAAGAAAACGAGGAGGAAGACTCGCCTCATTCTACAGGGAAAAAATCTAGTTCTTCTGGATTCAAGATCCCCGGTATGTCAAAGCTTAACCATGCTCTACATGGTATCATTGATGTCGATCCTGAAACCACTCGCCGTAATAATATCGGGAAAACAAGAGAACAGATAGGACAGTTAGAAGAAGCGTTAGCCGTCGCCAAGACGGATGTTGTAGATGCAAATACCAGCGTCAAACATGATTTAGAACGGTTTCAGCATACTAAAGAAGAAGATCTTCGAAGGATAATGATTGCTTATATGAGATGCCATATAGAATGGGCTAAAAAGAATCTAGACAGCTGGAAAGAAGCCAAAGCTGAAGTTGAAAAGTTGTAGCGTTATTTATCTTACTATATATATTATTATTATCATATCATTAAATGACATAAATGTCACTAAAGCCACTAAAAGCGGCAAGATATCGTAGTATCCTAAGGGCACTAGTCCCTTTGGATGTAAATTATAAGGACTGAATAAAAGTTGATGCCATTTATTTTGTGTATCATATTTAACTACAATATATTCAATGCAATGCAGCATTATTGCCATAAACATCAACTGCCATTACGTGTGTGATTCCTATATAAAGTCACTGATGAACTATCACGCTTAGTATGATATTGACCATGTGTTAAACCAGCCACTACGGCATCAATCACTACACATACTGCTCTAGCTGCCACTGAGGCTGTACATAAAAGTCTTGAAGAAACATTCAAACCAGGTACCTCATAACTAAATGCAAACGCTGAACATGTTGCGGCAACTGCAGCATCTGATGCTGACTGGACAGCGCCCAGTAAATTAAAAAGACCTTGAATTAAGAACGCATTACTGTCCCACCTCTTAATTACTAAACCAGAGGCGACCGAAAGTATAGCAACAGTAAAAATAATATAAGGATAAGTATGCATAGTGAAAATAGTACTGCAATTATGAGCCACGCCCTTCTTATAACATGATTGTAGTCGATACTAATAATAATCTCATTTGTGTCTTGATCTTTTATGATCATTACAATTGGATTTTAATTTGAACAAGGTGATATTTTACAAATAAAGTAAAAATATAGGCACAATGCATATGTTAATTGGTTGATATCATATTATTATTATTATTATTACGGATCGATCCCTTTATATAGGCTTTCAGGGAACAGGGGTCTAGCGAACGGCACCAGTATTTGTCGCGCGCGTTGTATAAGGAGTATATTGCAAGTACAGAATTATGTATACCCGTGACAAATCTATAGCTGCGCAATATATAACTATTGTAATTGATTATATTACACACAACAACAGCCTTTTAAAGAGAAGTGGTGGTGGATGGGTATCATATAGGGGCTTCTTAGCTGAAGTTGAAGAGTTGTAGCTTTATTTATCTCTCTATAACATTATGACCATCATATCATTAAATGGCATAAATGTATTTCTCATTAAAGACACTACAAGCGTCCAGATATTGTAGTATCCTAAGGGTACTAATCCCTTTGGCGTTGTGTGTAATTAATTACAATATTGTGCAACTAACACTGCTATATCAATTAGCCAATGCCTCTCACGTGCACGTGCACAGATTTATAACTAACTTACCCCTGAATTTTGCTGAATCATCTCTCACCCAACGCTGACTAAAGTGCACTGTACTCATTTGTTTCTGCTGGGCGTTATGGCCTAAAGTTAACCTAGGTGATGCTCGATCTGATCGAAATTTGTCCCTATTTTTACTTTAATTTGTTTGTTTACATTTAACGATTTCCAGATCTGGTTATAAAACTGTTTTTTTTGAAAGGTCCAGGAACAACACAATTATACGGTGGGGAGATATCGAATATCTCAGTGGGTCCTGCTCAAGGTATCATTGGCGCTGTCACTATAGACCCTGAACACTTTGCGGACAAGTTTGAGGTTTATTAGAGGACTGGCTGAATCAAAAGGTCTCACTTCAACGTTGGGTGTCAACAAACCCTTAAAGAATAAGGTCTTCCGGTTTACTTTTCATAACTTCCGACTGTAAATAACCTGCAAGTAATATATTTTGTGCAAAATGGTGGCAAGTCTGCCTTCGCACCTGCCTTGTCTTGTAAGGGCCATCTACTCGTGGTCGGGTGAAGAGAAACGTAAGTCTGATGATGCTACAGAAATCATATTACTGTGAACTAATATTTAGGTGACCTTGGGTTCATCGAAGGTGATATTATTGAAGTTATAAATACTGGTGATGGGAATTGGTGGATGGGTCGATTGAAGCGCAATAAGATGGTCGGGTTGTTTCCTAGCAATTTTGTTGAATATATCGAACCAAAAAATGGTAAACCTAGAGATGTTTCCCCTTCAAAAGTGGAAAATACTCCTCCGTTATCATTATCCAGAGATCATAGCTTTAATGACGTCGAGTCTTTGAATATCCCCAAAGGATCTTTGGCTCGGAAAGAAGCAGACGATGGTCTCGGGTATAGAAAGTCATTACGATCGCGGTCAGAGGTTCTTAATGAAATCAGTCAAGAATTGAATAGTTCATTCAATTATTCAATCCCCGAATCTGAGGATAACGAAGATTACAATTTCTCATTTGATGACGACGATGAGTACAAAGGCAGGAGTGAATTGGATGAATTGGATGGCGATATAACTCCCTTACCACCAAAACACCAGATAACACCAGCCCGATTACCGGAAGATACTACTACTACCCAAGATGATTCTTCTGTTGACTTTGATAGAACACCTTCACCTCTGCGATCTGCAATGGATGGTGTGCTGGAAAGTCTTGATAACCTGAAACGTGATACTGATGGTAGTCTATCATTACCTAGTAATTATAGGAATAGTATTACCACACTCACTGGATTGGAAGAATCAGCATATAACAAGCCATGTAATATATCGAGTGCTCATTCAACTTTATTCAATGGTCAAAGACAAGAAGATGGGGAGGAGGAAGAGGAGGAAGATAAGTATATCCCTTTTGATCCTGAATCTTATGCTGCTTCAAAAAATGCTGGTAACGTTGTACGAGCAGATACTTATCGAAGTATTTCATCAGTGAATACCAATTCTCTTTCAATTATCAGCAATAGTACCACACCAACGTCGGTAAGTAGATTTAGTTTATCAGATTCTTCCGGCTCGTTGAATCAACGGAAATATATCTCAAGCTTTTCGGGCCAATCATCACAAAATAGCGAGTCAAGCTTTCCACACGAACAACCAGTGGCCTTGCCTGATACTGCTCCACCTACTGCTGGCAAAGTTAGGAGGCTTAGATCGTTAAAATTGAGTAAATCTACTGGTTTTTTGAAAAAATTGATGGGTTCTGGTGAGCTTGGATTGCCTGGTAATAATGGAAAAGATTCATTTTCAAGATCAGATAGCTCCACTTTTGGTAGAAACACTTCGTTGCGAAGAAGTAAATCGAGGTCATCTAGAATGTCAACTAATAGTACTGCATCAAAGTTTAGAAGCTCGATATCCCACTTGTCACATCGATTGTCGCGTATTGGACTTTCTGATGACTTGAAATATGATACGGTGCAGCCTAATTCGGAAGCCTGGATTGAAATAAGAAGAGATATACATCGTGCCAACACACTAACAAGTGGAGAAAGGCTGGAAAGGCGCAGAAGGGCTAGGTTAAATGGTAATTCGTCTTTAGAACCTTTTAATGCTCTAGCTTCTGTTCGAAGGCCTCATGGTCTTCATATGGAGCAATATGATTTTACCAAAGTCGATGAAGCAATAAATAATATTAGAATATGGCCCAGTCTGATTACTCCCACAGCATTTGCATCATCTAGGATACGTGGGCAATTCAACTCTGAGTTAGAACGAGTTCGAGCCATATTTGTATTTTGTGCTTCTAAAATAGGGTGGGAGCCTTTAATGCCTGATGATTACGACGATAACCATGACGACGAGAAGCACCACCTTACACGCATGGGTACAGTCATAATGGATACAAGACGAGCTAGTCCATATGAACTTGCAATGTGTGTCCGCTTGATGTGTGAGGCATTAAGTATACCATGTAGAGTTATTGGGGGGTTTCTGAAATTGCATGGTCGAACTTGGGATAAGCACACTCCTGTGCCATGTAACCATTACTGGAATGCTGTTTACATCAACAATGAATGGAGTTTTATTGACGCATCTTTGGCTAATCCTACTTTTCCACGGGGTAGTTGTTACCAATGGGAAGGTGATGGAATTATAGACGATTATTTCTTTTTAACAAACCCTAAGGACTTTATTTGTTCTCATGTTCCAGTTAATAATGAAGACCAGCTTCTACAACCGGTGTTAAGTCAAGAGGATGCAATGGCATTGCCCTTAATTGGACCAGTTGCATTTACTAGTGGCTTAAAAGTTTTGGACTATAATTCTGCTGATATGAGACTAGAAAACTTTGAAATTGCCGAAATAACAATTGAGGTTCCTGTTAATGTTGACTTAACTGCTGAAGTACTCACTGGTAGCTTTCTTGCTTCGGACACCGCTATTGTTTCACTGGCAGGCAATGACGAACCACATCGTATACCAGCATTGTCACAACCATTCTGGGAACGAAACAGTCGGCGATTCAGAGTAAAAGCATTTTTACCTGAGCCATTCAGTCAAGGCATTCTCAACATATATGCATTTGATAGGACGAAACTATACACATTTTCTAACCGCGATATAATGAAACTTGCATATTCATTTGGCATAACACATTCAGGACAGAACGTTCCATTTGAATTGATGACTAGACATCCTTCTCCTCATTGTCATCGTCAAGATATATATGTTCAGGAGCCCCAGTGCAAAAAGTTAGCCTTTGGCAGCTCATATGTATTTTCAGTGTTACAACACCCAGCAGCTGGTATCAGTTCGGGCACGGGGCTAATGCGAGTTAAATTCGCATTACAAACACCATCAGGGAAAGTTATCAAACTAATACGAAAAGAGTCTGTCAATAGTCTTGCTGGTGGATGGGGTGATACTATCAAAATTCACGAAATAGGTACGTGGCGAGGCTTAGTATTAGCAGATAAAGGTAATGCTTGGAGTGTTTTTGCCGAGTGGTACTGTATTTAATGTTATATATATTTCTACATAGAATATAACCATTTTTTTGGTTATGTTATCTAAAAGATGTTCAGTAATTTGAAAGGGTAATTGCCGTTCTTGATGTTAAATTTGGCTGTAATGAAACTTTCAGTGAGCAAAATAAGCACGACAAGTCCAGCTACAAGCAATGCCTGTGCCTTTGGATCATTAAGCTTCGGTGCCTTTGTAATCAAAGATATAACAGAAAATGCACCAAATGCATATGCGACAGCAATGATCTGAGTTTCCACTGCAATCTGATTACTATGACCACCAGTAAAATAGGTTATACCGCCTTTACCGTCGCCAATAACGTAAGGGGTACGTCTAATCATGTTAAACATGTGGCCACCAGTAAACATCAGTACAGACACCAATGTAACTGCTACCCAAAGTTGTTTTGATTGGAGGAATTTGATGATATGTTCAGAAAATCTCAAACTGGTCATTGTTACTAGTCCAATTGCACCAATGGTGCCAATTAACTTGTCATACGGGAATGGCATTTTAATATGAATCTGATTTCCGGTTAATTCATTGAAAACAGGATGAAGTGATTGCAATTGAGTTTCAACTGCTTCAAATTTTTGTATTCTGTATCCTGTAGTAATAGGTTCAGCCTTCTCAGTGGGGCTATAAATCCAGAGATTGGGTGCAGAAGTCAACCCCAATTTCTGAAAGCTTTTTGGTGAAGTGGAAACATCAGCAATAGCAAAGAAAAAATCATCACGAGCTGAATTATCTCTATACCAATTACTGGCCAACGTTCGAAAAGCCGGACCAACAATTTTGCAAAACGCACATGAATATTGTGGCCCCTCAGCAGTCAGCAGAATAGCTAAGGTGTAATCTCTTGGGCCACTAACGACTGGTTCAAAGTTGGCATCAGTTAGACGTATTATTCCATCTTTCTTTTGAAGACTTTTGATTTGTGACTTGGTCAAATGCTCTGTAGTTGCTGAAACCACGGTCAACGCGGCCAGCAACTTGCAAATCAGTAAGCTTATTTGCGAGAATCTCATCTAGTATGGGAACAGATGAAAGTTCATTAAATAATCCAACGGAAACAAGAGTCCAATCAGTTGGACCTAAGTGGTTGGATATCAAATATTTATGATTAAATGTACACGTTAACGTTACACGTTGAGTACTAGCTGTTAGTACCAGCACTGTTCATGAAGCTTCTCAGTACCCTGTATAACCTAACGTATATAACTCATTCCGATTATTTTGCAGATTGAAAAGTTCAGCCGCACTAGTATTACGCTTCACCGGCTGGTCAAAATATATATGAATCAATTGCAATGTTGTTATATATTGCAATTGGAATACTCTAGCTTTGAAACAATGGCTATAGGTCCGGCTCGGATTGGCAAATTACTTATCTTGAATACTTTCCACGTGAGTATCTGTATAAAGATCTTAGAATGTTCTTAGTTAGGGAGAATGACGTTTCTTATCGGCATTAGTCTAAGGCAACTCTGAGTGCAGATCTATGAAACAGACTATTCAAATTTATTAATGCTTTGTAACGAACGAAAGCCTTTTACAATTGTGAGACGTATAACTTTTAAATTTTGAATGGTTTCATAATAGCTATTGAAATGACACTGCTAGCGCTGTCCTAACCAATACCCCCAGATAATTTGTGTCTCAAGCGTACATAGTTCACGTTTCATGGATGATTTGAGGATTCTAAAAAGCCAATGTTGTTCAATATATAAAGTCCTTCCTTTACGCTTAAATCACAAACCTCAACTAAGGTACAAATTGGACAACTTTCTAGGTCTACTATGGCAAGAGGTCCTACAAAAAAAGTACTAGAGCATCAGGGGTCTGATAAACTTGAAGGCTTACCTGCGGGTCAAAAGGAGTCGGAAGCATCTAGCTCTCAATCCGAAAATCTAGCTAAAATATCGGTACCTGAAGCATCTAGTTCCCGTGTACCCGCTAGAGACGATGGACATGCAAGCTCCAAGACTGGCTTTAATGAACATAAGGAAGGTGAAGCATCTAGTTCCCGTGCACCCGCCAGACAAGATGAGCATGCAAGCTCCAAGACTGGCTTTAGTGAACCTGAGGAAGGTCAAGATCCAAAGAAAGTTAAAAAAAGGGTTTTTGGCCCTTCCATGGATCAACTCCGTAAAACTTACCTCAACTCGGTGAAGAATTACGATGTCTGGGTTACTAGATTTGCAGCCCGAGAAATTAAAAATTCGTTGAAACCTGATAGAATGGCAAATCCTGATATTGATTCGAAGCATATATACGATTATGAGTCTTATCCTTATATTAGGGAAGAGAAAAAAAAGGAAGATACCAGCTCTGAGAAGTTGCCCCAAGAGAAAGAAACAGATCCGAATAATGTGCGACCAAAGTTACCTCAAGGTGGAATAAGAGAGGAAACTCAAAAAATGGATGGTTTCAAAGATATGGATGAACTGAGTCTGCTTAAAATTGAAAGAACTCTGTTGGAGAAACGAAACAGGAATTTGGAAATCTATGCTTTCAAGCTAGAGAATCACGTATCAGCATTGAAAAAAGAGCACGAATTTGAGATTGCTAAAGTAAATAAAGAGCTTGATACTGTAATGACCGATGCAGCTACTTTGACAATGAGGTTTGACGACGTTTTAGGCAAATCTAAAGGGTTATCTGCAATGTTTAGTCCTTTCAAGTCTCGAAATGAGCCATTTCTTTTTAAGAAAGATACAAATAAAGCCCGTTTGTTGGGATCAAAAACGTTTCTTTCAAGACCACCATCTCCTTTAAAACTCAAATCATCTCAATCTGGTATGCTCAAGGGCTACGCAATGCATT
This sequence comes from Groenewaldozyma tartarivorans, assembly GCA_030574255.1. Lineage (NCBI taxonomy): Eukaryota > Fungi > Ascomycota > Dipodascomycetes > Dipodascales > Trichomonascaceae > Groenewaldozyma > Groenewaldozyma tartarivorans. Next base: position 26,298 of record JAJMEQ010000006.1, on the reverse strand, counting down.
TAGTGACGCCTTTTGTATATAGGCCTGCAGCGTCACGCACAAGAATATGGCCATTAAGGCCTGCTGTTCCTGCAACTTCCATCAAACTCGTGTCAAAGCAGTGTGATCTCTATTGCATAAGCACTCATCGCCATAACCTGGATAATGTAACGATACTATGTGATTCGAATGAGTCATTTGAGACTTCAAGAGCAGGAAAAGATTTTTCAATGCGGTCAATTGACCCTAATTCTATTCAGGCACCGTTTTATCCATTTCGTATTGATACACATGGAGAGGATGACGATGATGACGACAATGAGTCGGATCAGGAATTCACTGCGGGGGACACAGACGAAGAAATTGATCAACAGGAAGTGAGTTCTCAACAGAATTCTGGTAATAATATTGGGCCTTTGGAAGGTAGCACAGTCAAAGGAGAGTCAGCTGGAAAGGGTAAGAAAAGAGTGATGCCGGACGATGAAGAAGAAATTACTGGCGAATTGTCTAGCGCGTCAAAACGAAGACGTACGGAATCGCCAATAGTATCGGCTGGGAGAAACTTGGTTAATAAGATATTTCGGAGAAGCTCCGAGCCTACAACACCAGAAGACCAAGCACAAGAAGGAGTTGAACCTTCAGTCTACGTGGAGGAATTAAGCGACTAAGCCAGTCACTTATTACGCTCCACTTGGCATTGCTCTTTCATGAGAGTTGGTCATTTTCTCTTTCAATAATTTCATATTTATTCATTTCCATAATATATTTACGTAACACTCATCTACAAAGCATTATAGCTTCGCCTGAATAGCATAGAGCCTATATTTGAGATCCTTTAACGGCTTACTTTCCGGGTGCCAACTCTCGAACTCTGTACGCAGTTCTTTCAATTGATTTACCAATTCTTGTCTAAATGATGCTTCAACTGTTAGTGTCTTGACACTCCAGGGCAGCAAAAAGGGATTATCATTAGCCCTTGGAATAACAAATGGTAATGTTTTGACAGGGGTTGATGAATGTGGGTCGGTAGTTTCTAATGCAAATTTCACGCTTATTCCATATACTTGTGCTTCGTCATATATCTTTGAATGACCCTTACCAGTCAAGCTGCCTGTAAGTGCATTGGATATTTCCCTGATCACACCATGATCAGTTGATCCACAATTCTGAAGTTTGAATGCCAGTGATAGTAAAGTAGATATGAATTCAGGTGAAACGTCATCGCCATCGATATAAACTGCTCTAAATATATTCGGATGAACCACGTGTCCGCATGTAGCTGAATATAGAGGAACTAACTGGTCATTTAATGAACCCACGAATGTAATTTTGGCGTTATGGTTAAGTACCACTCGTAATGATTCCAAATATTTCTGTGACTGGAATGTATCAACATTTTGGAATTCAAATAATTCTTGTAACGATGCGCTTTCTAATGATGAGATGGCCTTCATCAACAATTTCTGGTCCATTCCTGACATTGGTCCCAACGAAACACCAGCCATTCCTAACAGTGCCAATCTTTTCTTATCAACATATCCATCTTGTACAAGCCTAGCCAATAAGTGCACTGCAACCGGTGTTCCTTGAGAATGTGCTGCAAAGTAAATGAAATCAGCTTCACAAATAAGATGAAGCCAGTTATGTAGAATTTTGTATAATTTTTCAACCCTATCAAGGACTTTTCCTTCCCCTTCCAATGCTATTTTATTAATTTCCACCTGCACTCCTTTTTCTCTTGCCCATTTCTCAACAGCTTCTGCTGCTTCGTTAGCAAATTTTATAGAAGTTCCAGTAGGTTCCCCCATTATAGTCCTAAACACTCGGGCAGGGAAATACCCATGTACTCCTATAACGACCACCTTCTTGACTTTTCGCGGAGATATTAAATTCAAGCAATGTGTTAATTGGACCTTGTCTCGATTGCAAAGTGATGGTACAACGTAATGCGAAAGTCTTTGTAAAGATGCGAAAAAGACTCCAGAGGGTGAATATACTGGTAAACACTCTTCTGGTTTCGGGGTGACTATATTGGGTGCACCAGTACGTCTACTTTTCTTAGGCTTTGAGTCAGGTCCCTTAGCAGTTTCTGTTGAATTAAGTGACGTTGATGATGTTCGTTTAGCATTTCTAGGGAAATTTTCTGTGGATGTTCCGCTTATTGCTAATTCTCCAACTTCCTTTTTTGTTGTAGATGGCCACCAAAATCCCCAGGTTCTTCCAGCGATCTGGGGTTGAGAAGTATTCTCTTCAGTTACAGATGTGCCATTAGCAGGCTCGACTATTGAAGAGTCGAATTGGCTTCTAGAATATATAAAAGGGATACTCCATCCACTAGATGCACTGTTTTGTCTATCTTTGGCCTTGAAATTCGAAGTAATGTCATTGTCGCCACTAAATTCACTATTTTGAATGGCATTGCCTTCATTGACTTTCAAGTCCGTATTTTTCGTCTCCTTTTGAGAAAATCCTAAAAGATTCCAAAAGTATTGTTGTCTCTGGGGTTCTGCATTATCCTTAGTCATTGACAATCCCGTTTCAGCATCATTAGAGGCCACGCTCTGAGATGAAGTATCTCCAGAATACGTAGTATTATTGACCATGGGCGGTATCTCAGGGACATCTTGAACAAATTTGCGTAAAGTATCAGCAGTAGAACTGCGTGAAGGCACACCTATTGGCGTTATAACAGGCTTGTATTGGTCAGCGTGTGTATCATGAGAAACTACTGGTGCTGCTGTCGATTCCCCAAAATTCAAGCCAGGAGAAAGGTTCGGCTCGAGTGATGCAACAGAAACTGAGGATGAAGAGGTACTTAGAGCTGTAGAGCTAGCAACAGTTCTTGGTGTCCCAGGTGTTGATCTCGACACCGGTGTTGAGCTTCTAACAGCATTTCTGTTATTGTTGTTGCTGGGTTTTGACAAATCCTCAGATGAGCTACGACGTCCACTTTCTACGGAAGGTGATGAACTAGAATGTCTAGGCTTATCATTTACCCGTGACAGTTTTCTGGTACTAATAAACCCCTAATAATAGCGTTAGAATATGGTTTAAATTTCGTAATAAAACAGGTATTCATCGACTTACTGCAGGCATTAGACAAGCGGGGCTGGTCGCACGGTTATTGAATGTGTGATTATTTCAACCAAGCTTCTACCCTCCAAGCCTCCAAAAGGCCAGAAACGCAAAACTCCGTACAATATAGAAACTGCTGAATTGCTTTGTGTTTTGAAGTCGCTTGTTATATGATCGGTTGCAATTGAAAGAATTAGAAGGCGACGGAAATTAAATCAATGTTTGCTTGCAATTGTACACAGCTGCAGGGTGGTATCTACAGTACTGTACGGTAGATTAGCCGCGTTGGTGAGGCAAATTAGCGCCTTGAAATTTCAGTTAAGCGCGGAGCGAAATAAAGTTTATTATCTGATAAGCTGATAACGGCATTATTAAACGACGTTATGCTTCTGGCACGTGATCTCACAGTGTTAGTCGGAACGGTTATAATTACGACTTCTGAAAAACTTCGCCTCATTAGCCTCGAGGTATACCTTATACAGTATACGTACTGTGATGTTGTGCAGATGAGCTCGCTATAAATTGAATATACGCGTAACATGCTATAACTTATTATACGCGTTTTCAGGCCCATATGGCATGATATTGTAGGCAATGTCTGTATGTACACATATACAGGGTATACTACTCATATTAAGAATAATTGCAGCGCTGGCCGTAAGAAATCTAAACGTGTGTGGTGATATCTAATTAGAACCGGAGCGTTAATTAACGTTGAACGTTAAAATTTCGGACGCGTCAGATCAGTATATATACGGTATACCATATAACGTAACTATTTCATTATAATTTGCATCGACAACTACTAGACCATTTCCAATTCGAATAGAATACAAAACGTTCAGCGCGCTTCTGTTACTGTAACTCTATTAAATCCGTTCCATGGAAGTGGTACATGGCAATGTTCGTTTGGCTGAACGAGGAGCAGGATAGTGGTTCTGCCATTGAAGATTTAAATCGAAATAAATTATACACATCTTTTATACTGGCACTGGAAAAGTCCCTAGAAAGACATGGACCTGACCAAAAGTTACCCTCGAAGGATCATATACGAACACTCATGTCAATGAGTATAACAGAAAAATTAGAAAAAATTCCCGTTAGGCCTAATAAGGTGCCCTCGCGGGTCGAGTTATCTGTGGCCAAGCGATCCTTGGCTATACTTGACTCCATACGGTCCTTTGCCGGTAAGGGAGACGTGGAATTTGCTTTGAGTTTAAGGAAAGCAATAGCTCAACCTCTTCAGTCAAATTTACTAACTACCAAGAAACTGAGGACACGACGACAGAAGAAATCAACGAAGAGTATAGACCAGATCCTTGGTGATTTAACCGATGATGACGAGGGAGACTCTGGAAATAACACTGAATTGAACAACTCACCATCAAAGAAAAGGAGTACAGCAGGCGCTGATAGTGCTTTAGACGAACTAGATGACCTTCTACAAGACAGCTTTTTTTCCATGTCAATGTCAGACGGGGATTTAGATTCGAATGCAGATATACAGATTCCAGACATTTGGCAATCCACTGACAGTATATGGAAAATGTTGGAATGGTCTTTCTCATTATCGTCCAGTGGTAATCCAAAGTATGTACGTAGATGGCTATCATCCTTGAAGCCATTTTTAGAGTTCTACATATCGTTGCTTGAGATGGACCACGGGTACGGTGACTTAGAGGATTATCAACCAATAATATATTATTTACTATCGAGAGACACAATTTCTGCATTAAGGGCAGTGCTTGCAGTTCCAGATGAAGAGGGCAATCCTAAATGTGAGCCTTTCCCAGGTGAAACAGTCTCAAAGGGGAAGTATGCTATCTATTTTTCAGATGGCTCACTAGATCTGAGGTCAAGATTCTTAGATCTTATATTATTAGCATATAAGAATTCTCCACAGAATTGTGATGAGAAAGAACTATATGACGAATATATGAAACGTCTGTCGGTGTTTAGGCTCAATGCATCCAAGTTAAGTGAATGCCATCAAAGGTCTAACACAATATGGCGATTAATATGGCTACAAAGTTTACAAGCCTATACTGATTATAATAGCAAGGAGCTTTTCGCACATTGCTCTTCTTTAAGACCACATCCGTTTTCAGTGATCAATGCAATTTGTGAAACGTACATCACAGATCAAAAAAGTAAGAAACAGAATATCATTTGGGACATAAGGTGCATTTTGAAATTATTGCTAGAGGCATTGCTCCAGGCTGATGCTGATGATGATACGGATGACTATGATTATAAGGGAGTGATTCAGTACTGGAATTATGGCGGTGTCGTTAAGAATTGGATATCTGGACTGCAGATTGACCAGAAAGATAAGCTAGAAATTGACCATCTTGTGAAAAGCATATCTATTGTCATAGAATCAGACGCATAATTGCTTAGAATCGTTCTTTGCTCATACTGATGTGAAATAGTACAATGTCCTGTTCATTAGTGTTATTTATATTTTGGTTACCGTAGTAAATCAATAATGAAATGTCACGAGGCTTTGTAAATTGGTAGTCCAGGTCTCTCAATGCAAGTATTGGCATACTGCTAATTCCCAGAGTATAACCGTGGCTTTCGCGCGATCGCGACTCATCATGATGATTCGGATATCGGTATATATATTGGCCAACATATTTTTATTTTTTACACCAACTACCTCCGAACCAACGTTTGTTACAAGGGTACGTGACTAATGACATCAAAAGACCTAAAGACAACTTTAAAGTCTACTTTAAGACAATATCAAGATTTCCCTTCGAAGGGTATTCTTTTTGAAGATATTTTGCCAATTTTTCAGAACCCCGAAACTTTTCAGCTTCTTCTTGATGGATTCAAAAACTACTTGAAAGAACAGAATATAAAGCCTGACGTGATTGTAGGCCTTGATGCTAGAGGATTTTTATTTGGGCCTACTTTAGCGTTACAGCTTGGCGCTTCTTTTGTTCCTGTCAGAAAGGCGGGTAAACTACCAGGTAAAACAGTGCAAGCTGAATATGTCAAGGAATATGGTAAAGACGTTTTCGAGATACAAGCCGATGCTATTAAGCCTGGTCAAGTCATCGTTATTGTAGATGATATTATTGCGACTGGTGGTAGTGCTCGTGCTGCTGAAGAATTGGTAGAGAAATTAGGTGGTAAAGTTACCTTGAACCTTTTTATTTTGGAATTGCTGTTTCTACATGGTAGAGATAAGCTCAATGCTCCTGTCTTCACTCTGTTGGATGGTCAAGAGTAGGCGCAATGTCCCGGTTCTGTATAATATTTTATCTTATTACATGTTGATTCTCTTAATTTCGTTATAATAATGTTATTTATAACTAATAAGCTATGTTATATGTTATATGATAATAGTCTATCGTATCCGTATAATAACAATGTAAATTTCAATATACGTCTTTAGCTGGAGTGTTTTTACCGTTTTCCTCGCTCTCTAGTATTCATATGAATTCATACTCGAATTGATTACGATATTGCAATTGCAAGATTGAAGATCCGGATCCTGATCTGATCGATAAGGTTAACCGTTATAAGAGCCTGCTTGCTAGCTAGCTAGCGCTACAATTAATTGCAATATTGGGCAAGATCTCGGGGTATACCGTAAATACCGTACCCGGTTCTAACTCGAATATAACAAGCTTATTAGATAAAAAGCTCGAGGAAACGACAAACCATACACAATGGAGGAAGCAGACGAGGAGAACAAGAAAGTGCAGAAGCTTTACACCAAGGGTAAGTGTCTGAATCGTGCGCTTTTGTAATCTTTTGACTAACTCAGTTAGAAAAAAAAGTTGGTGAAGGTACCTATGCAATCGTTTATGTCGGTAAGTAAAATGGAAAAGGATTATCCCAATATCAGCACATCTAACTTTATAGGGAAAAGAATAGATACTGCCAAGTCCATTGCTATTAAAATGATCAAAACAAGCGAGTTTAAAGATGGCTTGGATATGTCAGCAATACGCGAAATCAAGTTTTTACAAGAATTAAAACATCCTAACGTCATTGAAATGTTGGATGTTTTCACGTCAAACAGGAACATTAACCTTGTTCTAGAGTACTTACCTGCCGACCTTGAAGTCATTCTAAAAGATAAATCTATAGTACTAGGTAAAGGAGATGTTAAATCATGGTTTTTAATGGCACTCAGAGGATTGCATCATTGTCATCGAAATTTTGTTGTTCACAGGGATTTAAAGCCAAGTAATTTTTTATTATCACCAGATGGACATTTAAAAATTGCTGATTTCGGGTTAGCTAGATCCTTGTCGTTGGGCAGAGAAAACCTTACTCCTACTGTTGTAACTAGGTGGTATCGAGCTCCTGAATTATTATTCGGTGCTCGTCACTATACGACTGCAATTGATATATGGTCCATGGGTGTTATATTTGCAGAGCTGATGATACGTACCCCTTATTTACCGGGTAGTTCTGATATTGACCAAATAGATGTGACATTTAGAGCATTGGGCACCCCCAATGAAAAAACATGGCCAGGAGTTTCCTCCTTACCGGGATTTCAACAGTGGAAAGTTTACCCTGCCCCGACTAAACTCGAACTGGAGTCTAGATTTATAGCTGCCAGTGAAGCAGCGTTGGATTTGATGAGTCAGATGATGGAATTAAATCCTTCGAAAAGAATTAATACAGAGCAAGCATTGCTCTCCAAATATTTTACAGAATCGCCTCCTCCAACTCGACCCGAAAACTTACCTAAAAGGACAGCATGATTATTTTTTTTATATTAAAAGATTATCAACATATTCAGCAATTGCCAGGGAGGATGTTAGCCCGGGGCTCTCGATGCTAAGGAGATTAACAAATCCCGGGAACCCCTCTTCTTTGCGAATAATAAAATCCATGAACTTTGAAGGATCATTAACAAGTTTAGGTCTTATCCCTGAATATGCTGGCGTCACTGCCTTGGGATCAATTTCAATATACCTTTGAATCTCTTGTAATGCAGGTTCCAAATTCTTGGAGCTAACTGAATAGTCATCAGGATTGTCAACCCATTCAAGATCAGGTCCAAATCTGATTTGACCGGCAAGATCGATAGTAAGATGTGTACCCAATGATGCCTGGGTAGCAGGGCATGGATAAATTAATCTAGAGACTTTAGGTGAGCCAAGTCCATAAGAGAAATAGTTCCCCTTTGCATAGTATGCTCTCAAATGTCTTTCTTTCGGTAAAAGGAGATTTGAGACGTTAGGAGCATTTAAGCCAGCGGAGTTTATAACTATATCAGCTTTAATTGATGTTATCTCCTCATTTTCTCCATCGGTAGTTTTACAATTTAATATATATCCATCTCCGGCTCCATCATATTCAATTCCGGTTACTTCTGTTTTCAAACTTACTGTACAGCTATTAGATTCCATTACTCCTTCCAGATAGTTCATAAGTGAATGTGCAGAGATTATCCCACTTGTAGGTGAATGCAAGATACCCTTTCTAGCGATAACTGCGGGTTCTTCTAATTTGGCCTTCTCTATATCAAGCCATTCTAAGGGAACGTCTGTTTCCTTTGATCTTTGAAATAATTTTGTCAAATACTCCATTTCTGAATCGGTTTGTGCTACTATCCATTTCCCACATTTCTTCAATTCAACAGCCCCGTGGGAAGTCTCGGCTAATTGGTACAGCAGCTGTTTACCCCGGATGCACAATTTGGTCCTTAAACTGTCCGGAGGATGGTATATGCCTGCATGGATGACCTCCGAGTTACGCGAACTCGTTTCAGTGCCCAAAGCTCCATGTCTTTCTAATAATAATACAGAATTCCTACTAGCAGCCGAAAGGCGGGCTGCAATAGCCATCCCTACCACACCTCCACCAATAATAGCATGTGAAAAGTCACTAGGCCGATGTCGTATCTTTGGCACCATTTATACAAGTTAGTGATACGAACAGCTCCGTATAATTATATCAACTGTACTAGTCTCAATCGTTCTATGCTTGGCGTTGTTCGGCTATAGCTACAATATTGCAATTGGTATGCCTTGTTATCTCAGCACTTTGGTTGGCTGATATATATTAAGCTTAAGCTATATTGTGCACTGTGCAGACATCATCGCGCACTAGAGTACTTGAGGTCGTCGTTGGCCGAATTCGAACGACCACCTCGAATTCGAAATTTGAGGGTATTATTAATGAAGATAATATTATTCAGAAAATCTTGATCCTCGAATATACTGAATTGTTCGTCCTCGAGACTGATTAATCTATGAACAATGTTTTGGCGCAAACCATTAAACTCGTTTTCAGCAAACTTGTTTAAAGTGATACCAAGATCACAACTGAAAAATTATTTATATGAATTCAAAATCCCACTTACAATGAATGAAACACTTTCAGCATACCAGGCATGTTATGAAGATAATCCGTTACCCAAGAAAATAACATCTCATGACTTAATGACTCTAAAAAGAGTACTGGAAACTCATAGGAAGCGTTCAGGAAAATTGAACCGTGATATTGTCAAATTAGAGGCGAATTTGGTAGAAAGATCAGCTGAGTTGAATAATAACGTAGCCATATCAATTCTTGCTGGTGAAACGTTAAAGGATCCCAGTGCGACTCAGGATGATAAAGACCATGCTACGAAATTGCTTACTGATCTTATGAAGCGAAATTTTCCCTATGCTTTTAAGGTATCAGCAGATCTATCATACCAGAGCGGTAATCCTGATGTAGCTTTGAAGTTGTACCATAAGGCGTTGAAGTACTCAAAGAACTCTCCTGTGTTGGAATCAGATTGTTGCAGGTCGATAGGTCTGTTAAGTCTATCATCGAGTGACCTATCATCAGCTGCAAAGTACTTTAAGATCGCTGTGGAATTAGCACCAGAACTATCGACTGTATCTGACTGTCATTATTATCTTGGTCAATTGTATGAGCAAGATAAACAACTGGCGAAGTATCATTTTGAACAAGCTGCATCTGTAGGGTTTGCAGAATCCTTTGCTCCATTAGGCTTTTTACTCCTAAATTACTTTAATAGACCACTTATGGCAATCGAATGGTTCAAGCTTGGCACTATGACAAGTGATGAAAATTGCCTAGTAGGTCTTTTTGACTCGTATGTGCGTTTAAATGATTTAGAAGAGGCCAAAAAAATTGTTGAAAAGTTACCAAAAATACGGGAATTGCGTGGAAATACCGTTAGTCGTCTTAGCGAAACAGACAAGACAGTTGAGCCTCCTCGACAGTCTTCTAGTATATGGTCTTAAGCCATTTATGTAAATATTAAGATTATTTATTCACATTATGTCTAGGTAAAGAGTCTTCGGGCCTGTAGTTATTGCAAGTTTCCGTATTTTCGCGCGTCATGCAAGTCTCGCGTTAAGTTCGCGATCGATCTAATATAAATTAGAATATGGCGAGAGTTGCACGCGTGCACTATAGCTATAATATCGACGTTAAAGCTTCTTGGACCCCTCTAACAATCACGCGTTAGTTGTACAAATGTCAGCGAAGAGAAAACTGGAATCAGTTTCTGGGTATGCCACTTTAACGTCTTTCTTCCAACCGAAGCCCAAGGCTCAAAGGTCAGTCGTTACTACGGTAACTGAAAAATCAACAAAATTTGTTAGCCAAGCTCAAACTGTCTCTGAAGTTACATTTGATAAAAATAAATGGATAGAAGGATTGACACCAGAGCAAAAGGATTTATTAGAGTAAGTTACGTGTTTTACTACAAAACTCCGGCACACTAATAATTTAGTCTTGAAATTAGGACACTTGACGACTCTTGGCTTGCTGCATTATACCCCGAACTTACGAAGCCATACTTTCTTAATCTCAAACAATTCCTTAAAAGGGAGAAAGCTAATGGTAAAACGATTTTCCCAGCTGAAGAGGATATATACTCTTGGTCAAGGTTAACACCGTTGAAAGAAGTCCGAGTAGTTATCTTAGGTCAAGATCCTTACCATAACGTTAATCAAGCACATGGATTGGCATTCTCAGTTAAACCACCAACCAGGCCACCGCCTTCACTACTAAACATTTATAAAGGACTTAAAATTGATTACCCAGAGTTTAAAATACCTGCTACGGGGTTGCTAACTCCTTGGAGTGAACAAGGTGTACTTCTGCTAAATGCTTGCTTGACTGTTCAAGCTCATAACGCAAATTCTCATTCTGATAAAGGCTGGGAAACGTTTACCGAAAAGGTATTACAAGCTGCTATTAAATGGCGTCCTAGCGGGATATGTTTTCTTGCTTGGGGTACTCCAGCACAAAAACGGGTGGATAGGATATCACCACCAAAGACACATTTAATATTGAAATCCGTTCATCCAAGTCCACTATCAGCTTCGAGGGGATTTTTCCAGTGTCGGCATTTTAAAAAAGCCAATGATTGGCTATTGGAACATTATGGGCCTGAATATGTTATTAATTGGGCTCTCGATCCTGAAAATGTCATTGAAGAGATAGCTAACCTGAAAACAGCTAAGAAGGACAGTTCACATTCTGATGAGAAAGAGAATGAAGAAAACAAACAGGCCGCTGATCCAGAGGATAGCACAAAGGAGTAGTTATATCCTTTTATACACAACGACATCACCTCTTCGACGCCAGTCCTCGTGGAAATGACTGTTAAAAAACCGTGCGTCCTAAAATGTTAGAATTATAATTGCAAACGCATCGTGTGGATACTTACCTCGCTATACCTCCCATGTAGAAATGGCTCAATAGAAGCAACTAGGTTTTCGAATAATATAAGGTGAGTTGGTTCCTCTAAATCTTTCCCAATGTGGATATCCAAAAACTTCAGTGGGTGTGCATAAAATTGGTCGGCTTCATCCAAATAAGTTGATCTATCTATATCTTCGCTTAGTGGTGGTTCACACGTTAAAAACCATGCATTTATATCTTTACGATGTAAATGGCTCTGCCAAGGAGTTGAATGGCATGGCATAAGAACTCCCAGTGATGTAACCTGATCATTGGTTCTCAGATATGATATAACATCAATTACACCTCTTTGATGTACCATTCCAAAATACAAAGCCACGGCCATGTTAACCAGTGCCATTGTACCAAATGTCATAAGTCGCTTTTTGCCTGATATCTTCAATAGGCTATAGGTGAAAATTAAATGCAATATAGGTATCAGTGGATATATAAACCTAGCTTCCTTGTGCTTCAACAATGAATAGACAAACACGACCGTTCCTAATACAAACACAAGAAACGATTTTCTTCTTTTGTATATACCATAAACTGTTAAGGGGAGATATGCAACTAACAATATAGGTAATCCCTCGACAATATAATAGAGCAAATGAGATGTACCATAGAATTCGGACAAGGAATCAACGACGTTAAATTTCAGGAACTTCAATACAGGAAAAGTTAGCTGTCCATAAAATCTATAGTCAATCCAGACATTCAATCCTATAAATATTCCGCCAATAACAAATGGTATAGCTATTGTTAGGGTACCCAAATTCTGATATAATAGCCTTGATCCAAAGACAAGCCAAATTAACCCATTTGTCGGTCGAATAATGCAGGATAGCGCAGCCACTGCTAACGACACAGTATAATTATAATAATTTATCCGTCTATCACTCGGCCAATAATATAAGGCGATAGTAGTCAATGCCATTTCTAAAGAATTGGCGAATGTTCTAGTGCTACAGTACCAATTGTAGGCCGAGAATAAAGTAATAGCACTTGCCCATCTCTTACTACCAGATAATACCTTATCTGACAATCTGATATAATAATAATCACCAATTGCAGCTATAACTGCCATCACAATTTTTGGGAATATGACCACATCAATAGATAAATAGTCAGCTAGTTTGTATGCCAGGTAAAAAATGGTCGGATGAACTGCACTACGGATGCCTTGGTTCCATTCCCATGTCAAGTATCCATACCCATAGTTCATAACATGTGCAGGTTCGAGCGACTGCCAATATTCATCAGGCTGGAAAAATGTTCTGATCAGCAGAGTATTGATGATCCTATATATGACTATCAAGAGAAATTCCAGTGGTACCATACTTGTATAACTTGACTTCTGGTCCTTATATGAAGGAGAATCTATAATTTATGGTGCTCAAAATGACTCTTCCCTTTTTGGTATACAAACATATCTCAGACGGTTATGATTATAATACAGTCAGTTATATTGCAATCACCGGTTATAGCTAGTACTGCGCTGGCCATGGCCATGCATGCCGGGTGCACGCTAAAGCTTCGGTAGGACCGACTGTATAGATCTGTACGTACGTATAACTGTTATGGCGCGGTTAGCGAGTCCACATGAATGCATGGTGCAAGCTTAATTCAAAATATTGAGCGACTGTAGCTATACGGTAACCACAGCTGGCCCGGGCGTAATATCGATATCATTTTTGAATATTCATCGATATCGGCAGTAGTTATCTCGAGCTCGGCGTAAAACTAAATTTGCTTCATGTACATGTTTACGCAAGCGCTTGACTACAATATACTGGTTAGACGCAAATATAATAATATATTGTGTGATGTTTTTTGAGAAACTTGGATTTGACGGTCAGAGTACGGGCAAGTCAAATGGATCAGTAGGAAAACTTTTGCGGAAAACTGTAAAAGTCAATAGAACTTCCAGTGTCAGTAAATCCCCTGACCCAAAGTTGGCCAGGGCCAAATCCAAGGCCCAAACACCAAAAAGGACTACCAAAAGCGACAATAAGAGCCCAACAAAGCGGGCAAAACTGTCTAGAAGGATCGAATCTGATGACGAAGATGAATGGGATGAATCTAGATTATCTTTGACACCTCCATCAAGATCAGCCCCGGTTATAACCAGGAAACTGTTCTTGGACGAAAATGAACTTACGAAATTAAATGACATTCAAATCACTAATATCAGTAACATCATGGAGAATCATATATCAGATTATGTTTCCCCATTCAATGACATTGAAAAATTTACCCTTAGGTTACCCTTTGGAACTGAGCAATATCTTGCTGTTTCCGCTAAGACTACTGAAGATACCGGAGCTTTGGAGGAACTCGATACTATTGTATCACTAATTGCTGAAGAGCTCGTGCCAGAACCATACAGATCCCAAATCAAAGATCCTGCCATGAGAGATTGTATTTTACGAAGAATCAGAAGATCCATAAAAAGCAAGGATTCAGAAGCATTCCATAAAAGTGTTGAAGAATTTAATGACACTATTGATTCTCTGGTTACTAGCAAACAACTAATCAGCCACCTCCCATCTATCCAGTCCTTGTCGGCAAAATTTATTTATGAGCTATTAAACCAGTCTTACCGTCGAATAGTATCTCCTAGAGCTGATGAACTACGAAACTATGCTGCGTTTTCCAGCAACGTTTATGGAGAACTGCTGCCTCACCTTGTAAGTGATATATTCCGGAAAACTTCGCTATCATCTGACTCAGTATTCATTGATTTAGGATCCGGTGTAGGGAACTGCGTTTTGCAAGCAGCATTAGAAATAGGGTGTGAAAGTTGGGGATGTGAAATGATGCCCGTAGCTTCAAAATTAGGATCAGAACAAAAGACAGAACTGGAAAATAGGGCAAAACTGTATGGAATATCCACGGGCCCTATAAACTTGCTTGCTGCGAACTTTCTTGAACAGCCCGATATTCCCAAAGTCATCCAAAGAGCAGATGTTATTCTAGTCAACAATTATGCATTCGATGCAGAATTGAACGCAAGCCTTTTACAAATGTTTCTTGATACCAAAGAAGGATGTAAGATTGTTTCTTTAAAGTCATTTGTACCACCGGGGCATGTCATTTCGAAATACAATATTGAGTCTCCTTTGAACATTCTTGAAGTTGAACACTTGCATTTCGGTAATGATAGTGTCAGTTGGACAACTGCTGGAGGAGATTATTACATTTCTACTGTAAATAGATCAAGACTCGCGAATTTTCTGTAAACTCTGAAGATTCTCGAGAAATTCATTAGCATCATTCATCCTTTCTGCTTCTTCTGACATTTTCCTCATCCACCTATCTACTAAAGCTTTATTTTCTGCTTTAAGTTGCTTCATATTCTGTTCATTGACATTTAGTTCAATCTGTAATGATAAAATCTCGTCATTTAAATCTTGTAAAGCCTTCGTTCGTAATCCTGCTTCCTCTGAATGTATTTGTGTACGTACTTGTAATGTTTGAAGTTCGGCTGATACTTGTTCATATTTTATCTTGAGTGCTTCATATGCTTCAGTTACTCTATTCAATTTCTCGGTCTTGGTTGAAACTTCCTTATATAAGTTGGCTATTTCTTGTTCCTTATCTGCACCTGTAGTTGTAGATGTATTGGAGGTATTTGAATTGGATATTGCACGTTCAGCAGCCACAGTGACTGGTAGTTAGTAATGCTTAGATAGTTAGTGGGATAACACTTACATGCTGAAATCATCGTATCATATTGTTTCTCCACTTTGTCGCGTTTGTCCAAGCCCTGAATGAGCTGTTCACTCCATGACATGTTCGTTTATCATACGGATATAATATGAGGTAGTTGTACGTCCAAAACTGTTTGGTTTCCAATTGGCAGGCGCGTGTAAGACAACTACAGTATACTACTAGTAACTACGGTAGTACTATAGTAGCTATGGTAAACGTATACGACCGTAATGCTCGAGAGCTCGATTTGATTCCACTGCCGCAGCGTTGACTGGGCTGGCGATGGAGACCGGCCTAATTATAAATAAACTCGAACTGGGATCAGGTGCTGACTGTATTCAATACTATTCATGACTGTACGATCCGTTCGAGATCGCAGTACCGGTACAAACTGATAGAGTCGGATGTGAGTAAAAGTGCATCTAGCTGTATATTTCTGCAGTCGCCAATTTAAATTTAAGGCCAGATCGATCTCGAGAAATTTCAACGCTGCGAGAGCCTCGAGGGTCATCCTGACTTGAAATTTCTCAATTGAAGCGATAACGGTACTGTATGCCGCTAGCTGTGTATTCTATACAGCTGCACTAGCATACCAATCAATTCTAGATACATTCCCTAATTAACGGTTTAATGTGGAATGTTCAGAAGGTTGCAGGTCACCGGATATAGCCGGTTCACCCATTTTTCACGGCATTTCCATGGATCATGCCTTAGAAGCAACGCCCAAGAATTTTTGCATCCTTTACTAGTTAAAAAGGGGGTACAACTGCAAAATGAGTTTAATAAGGTCAGTGCTGAGTTGTCAGATAATAGTACTGGGTTCAATTCTCAAGCAGTTGCACGGTTCAACAAGTTATCACCGTTAGTTGAAAAATTCACACAATATCAGACCCTTCAAAATGAATACCAAGAACTTCATAAACTTATAGATGACCCTGACTTGAAAGCCGACGCTTTAACTGAAATTGATCGAATCTTACCTGAAATCTACAAATTATCATCGGAGCTTCGAACTGACATCATTCCTACAAATGAGTTCAACGATAAGCCATGTATACTAGAACTGCGGCCAGGTGTTGGTGGCAAAGAGGCAATGATTTTTGCCTTTGATTTATTACAAATGTATCAGAATTATGCCATGCATAAAGGATGGCCGTTTAATATCATGTCCATGTCCAAAAACGAGGCTGGGAATGGGATCATAGAAGCTATTCTTCATATTGAGCATCCAGGATCATATGAACGACTCCAGTATGAGGGTGGTGTGCATCGAGTGCAGCGGGTGCCGGAGACTGAATCCAAGGGGCGTGTACACACGTCAACTGCTGCAGTAGTGGTCTTACCTCATGTTGAGTCTGAAAACGGTGCAATGGGTGATTCAGAGGACGATTTCCCTCCTGGCGAGGTGAGGGTAGATATAATGAGAGCTAGGGGTGCGGGAGGTCAACATGTGAATACTACGGAATCAGCAATTCGGCTGCTTCATATTCCCACTGGGATAACTGTGTCAATGCAAGATGAACGATCTCAACATAAGAATAAGGCTAAGGCTTTTACAGTCTTGAAGGCAAGACTTGCAGAGCATAATAGACTTATCCGTGAAAAGGAGGAAAGGGAGAAAAGAACATCTCAGGTGAGCACAACAATGAGATCAGATAAAATAAGAACCTACAATTATCCACAGAATCGTGTGACCGATCATAGATGTGGGTTTACTTCATACCACTTGGCTGAAATTATGTCAGGTGAAAAGTTCGATGAGGCAATTGATGCAATTGACAAGTACAATAAAGAACTAATTCTTCAAAATTTGCTAGAAGAAAACATGTAAATAGTCTTTGTATATTATAATTTATATTTGGATATGTCTGGTACTGTTCAGCCAGCTTTTCTCTTAATGAAGCATTCAAAACTACTTCATATGACTCAGTGTACGTATGATTTGCTTATAATTGATCATAGCACTATAGTTAATAACTACTTTGAATTCAGGTACCGGTACCTATAACGCTAGCTTTGTTGGAAATCCTCTAATATAAAATAACTATAGTACTAGCTATAACGCGTCATCAACGCGATCTCACCTAAATTCAAAATATTCATGCTGCTGTATACACAGTGCTGTAATTGGTAGCCGCGGCCTTCAATTAAGGTCTGGTATACCTTGATCGATATCGGCAACCAACTCCAATCAGATTTAGTCCAGTCTCATATGTATTGCATGCTGGGATGACCGAAGATGGAGAGGAAGAACTTGGGCCGTCTAATGTAGGGCCGGTTGAACGAACAGTTGCATCTATAATCGCACCAGCTTCAGATGCAATTGACTGGAGGTTACAATCATTACAAGAAGCACAGCGAGCACTCTTAGTGCAGCTAGATTATCTATGGCAACGTAAGTATTACCTATTGACTCCCATATTTTCAATACTAACCACTGGACAGGTTTAGAAGAGTATAAATCCCTGACTGAGCCTGTGTTGGTCCGAGAAGTCTCAGAAAAAATCAGTGAAGCAAAGAAAAGACTTGAACGGGTCTCTGCTACGTTAGAGATAGTTGAGAAACGGCTGGAAAAAGCTGAAACTCTTTTAGAGTCGAAATAGAAACATATTTATTAAAATAGAATCAATTGCATCTTTGTCTATGATAAAGGAGAAATAACTAATTAGAAAAGAGATTGTCGTTAACTTGTTAAAAGCGTACCTCAAATTGTCACGTGACGATGTAGTTTCAAAGTTCTTTTTCTTTGAAATTCCAAGGCGACTATACTCGATAAAAGGTTTTATCATTTTCTATACCCCAGGCGAACTGGATGAACTTTGTTAATAAGAAGCCAGCACTCGCAAGCATAAACATGTTTCAAAACAGAAATAAAATATTCATATAAGTTATAAATTGCCATATTTATAGCGCACGAGGTGCAGATCGATCGTCTACTAATATTAATACCGTAACGTTAACGTACCCCCACTTGCAGGCTAAATTTAAAGCCCTGCCCTATAACGTAGTACTAGTTATAGCGCTATTAATTAGTGCATTTACAGCACCTCAGTGCCACATGTTTACTTTGAACAGGTTAGGTATACCGGTGTGATCTGTGAAGAACCAGCAAAACAGGTGCCAGAAACCCAAACCCCTTTAGTGTCCGCCATGGAAACGCTTGAAATCCATTCCAAGTCATACTTGGTAAAATGGATTCAAGCGCCAGTAAACTCTACGGTCATTTGGCAAGTTCTTCCATTGAAAAAATCGATAAATTTTGGGGTGTATCGGCATTTAGGAGGAACTATTGGTGATAGCACTACCGAAAATGTAGATGAACTTATCAACAGAAGACCTAGTACAGCTGCATTGGGTTTGGAAGACAAGCTTAGTAAAGCAGGCTTGGAGCAGATTCATTGGTATGGTAAATGTACTGCTAATGAAACTATCAGGGGATCATACGAAATTTTAGAGGCAGGTACTGTTGCACTTGTGTTTGATAATACTTTCTCAAAAAATACTGCTAAGACTGTTCAGTTTAGCTCGAGAATAGTTGAAAATGATTTTAGAAGACAGTCTTTAGTTGCTTCTCGACAACCGTCTATTGCTGATGCTAAATCTAATGGATCTAGTCAACATCGCCCATCTGTATCAACTAGCTTAGAGAATGGATACTCTGGGCCCAACATAGTTTTTGATGGGAGAATACTATCTGGGCAAATGTTGAAGAAGAGAAGGAAGAAAATGCAAGGATATGCTCGAAGGTACTTTACTTTAGATAATGAAACAGGTGTGCTGAACTACTATCTTCGACAGAAATCATCATCTCTGAGAGGATCTATGCCTTTGAAGCTCTGTGCAGTAACAGCTTTGGAAAGATCAAGAGAAATTGTCATTGACTCTGGAATGGAAGTTTGGAATCTAAAAGCTTTAAATACGGACGATTTTAAGCAATGGATGGCTGGTCTTGAGGCAGCTAGAACTGCTGCGGAAGCTCGGGAGAATGAAAATGCTAACAATGTGTTGGAAGGCCCACAGGGTAATGGCGTCATATCTCCTGGTGCACATAATGACGATATATTGTGGGCACGGGTTGAAAAGTCTACGAGAAAGTTACAAGATTTGATTCAGATTGCTAAACTGAAAACCGAGTTCTCCATAACAAATGAGAATAGATCCCCACAACGACGAAGGAATAGTAAGTCTGACACAATATCTTCAGGTGTCGATATTAGTGGCTTGCTGCAATCAATGTCAGCCATTTCTCGTGAGCTACAATCGCTAATAATAGCTCGATCAACACAGAAGGATGCCAACAAGAGAACATCACTGGATGCAACAAGTGTTTTCTCGGATGAGATGTTTTATGATGCCCCCGATGATTTTGTTTATTTAGACGGGCAGGCTGGTGCTATTGAAGAAGATGGTGATATATTTATCGGTACATCAGAATCAGAGGACACTAGTGGCACTGATACCGATAGTTTGGTAGATGATGAAAAAGAGCATAGAATCAGTTTAAAGAAACTGGCTGATGAGTCTTCTGTTACTTATGACACTGATTTATACCCCTTACCATTTGACCCAGTGAAACGGAGAACTACTATACCCGCAGCTACAACCGTGCCTCCGACACTGATAAGTCTTATGAGAAAAAATGTTGGTAAGGACTTAACTGCAATAGCAATGCCAGTCGAGACCAATGAACCACTAACAGTTCTACAGAAATATGCTGAAATTTTTGAATACTCGGAGTTACTAGATGAGGCTGCTCGCACAAACGATGACTGTTGGAGGGCATTACTAGTAGCAACTTTTGCAGTATCGAACCTTTCAAGTGTCCGATCTAAAGAACGAGTACTAAGAAAACCATTTAATCCTCTTTTGGGTGAAACATTTGAACTTGTTCGTGAGGATAAAGGCTGTAGAATTTTGGCTGAGAAGGTTATGCATCGACCACCTATAATGGCCATCCATGCTGAGTCTAAAAACTGGATATTAAATTTCACTGCTCACCCTCATCAACGGTTTTGGGGCAAGAGTGTAGAATTGACTGAAAATGGGTATGTGCAAGTAATTTTCAAAAATACGGGAGAAATCTTGGAATATACTCCTCCAGTCACATTCTTACGAAATCTTATTGCTGGTGAGAAATATATTGAGCCTGTGGGATCTTTCAATGTTGTTTCTTCGGAAGGTTCTAAAGCTGTGGTTGAATTTAAGAGCGGGGGGGTATTTTCAGGTCGGACTGAAGACGTTTTTATCAAAGCCGTAGATGGGTCAGAGAAGCCTTATCCTGTTGAAATTGAGGGTAAATGGACAAATGAATTGACAGCTGTATCATCTGGTAAATCCAAAAACGTAGTATGGCGAGTTGGTAACCTTGTTGATGACCCTAAAAAGCATTATGGATTCACAGAATATGGAGCATCTTTAAATGAAATAACTGAAATAGAGGAAGGTTCATTACCACCAACTGACAGTAGGTTAAGACCTGACCAACGGTTATATGAGAATGGTCATAATGCACAAGCTGAGAAAATCAAATTGCAATTGGAGGAAGATCAAAGAACTCGTCGAAAGGAAATGGAGACAAAGGGTGAAATCTGGGAACCTCAATTTTTCAAGGAAATATCACCAGGTGTTTATAGGCCGGTAACAGGCGAAGATAACTATTGGGAGCGTCGCAAAAAGGGCGATTGGAATGGAATTTTACAGTTATATAAAAATTCATAGATCTAAATGCATGTAAATTAACGATGTTGGTATATTTTATAAGATGCCCTGTATTCCTAATTTCAAAAGCAGGATATTTTTTCGTAGTATATGTAACACCATTATAATTTTGCGACTCTAGGCTTCTATTTCTGACTCTAGTTCTTCCTCATTTGAAATGATAATTTCCTGAGATTCCTGTGCTTCATGTGCTTCTTCTCTATTAACAATGAAGAAAGACCATGCGATAAGTATAGCTCCTAATAAATATAGCAACGGAGTTGATCTGCTGTTCAATACCACGTCGCCAATCATTGACAAGGGTATAGTAGCACTAAGTCCGACTGTTACAACCAATGGTGAAGTCATAAGCATAGCCAATACCCAGCAATAATCAGATACCAAAGTTGATAATGCATTCATAATAAGCAGATTCCAAATAGACGATGATTGTGGTACACCGACTTTTTCAATTCCTGCAAGAGATAAAACCAAAAGCAGAGGCCAAAGAAATACCAGATTAAACAATCCAGCAAACCCAAAGAATAATTTAGTATCTATTCTTGATTCATCTCCAACCTTCAATTTTAGCAATGTCGTATAGACCCCATACAAACAAGCACTTCCTAATGCTAAGAAATTACCCAAAAAGGCATTTGGTGGTGCTTCATTACTTTCTTTATCAACACTTGTTATCAAAATAGTCCCTAACACGCTGATAATTAATGCTAATATTTTTTTACTAGTGAAATGCTCAACTCCAAAAATAGAGCCAGTTAATAAAGTGAAAAAGCTACTTGTACATGTCAAAATTGTCGCACTCGAAACGCTCGTGTATATGTAACTAGTATTATTCAATAAATTTGATAAGAACCATAAAAATGCGAATTGAGCACTGAATGTTGCTGTTTCATATACTGTCAATTTTTGTGTTTGGTGGGGGTTATCCAGCTCTGACTGGTCGTCATGACGCTCAATCGATTCCCCCAACAAAGAGGCATACTTCCCTCTTGACCGATCCCTCCAAAGAAACCGTGTAACGGTAGGGATAAGATACACTGACAGTAGACTGGAGTTGATATATGTTATAAAATATGGCTTGTTATAGTCAACGGATATCGCCTTGTAAAATCATTAGATAACCTGATAAGAACCAGTAGTAGCAATCAGCTCTACTACGAATAAATACTTACCTGTACCATAAACCCGGATGCAACCCATAAAACCACAACTATGACAAGTAGTAGAAGTCCCAAGTTCCATCTTAGGCTGCTCCTGGAAGCCGTTATAGCTTCCATGCTGAAAAATTGGCAACAGAACTCCCCGGCCAGTAATAACGCTAGACTCAATTGATAAGTACTGTTCAAATGTAACCTTATAACGTTAATTAATTAAAACGTTTAACTGTAGCTAGCGCTGTGAGTATACGTAATAATCGCACTAGTACTAGATATCGGCGTGATTTATCACAGCCGTTGAGATTCAGCCGTGCGGTCGACCACCGTCGGCGACTGGTCGTAAACGTTTCAAAATGAAAACACGCGTAGTTATAAGGCGCCTCAGAATCGAATCATGTAGCTCGAGCGTCGACGTCCGCGCGTCAGATATCGATATCAGCTATAGAGATCTAGATCTCGAGACTTGTTGACAGGTCATTTTCCGCGTTTCACGGCAAAACGAGGATTAGCGAGGCACCTTTTGAGGTTCGGGATTAGAGAAGGTGTATAAATACTGCAAGGCAAGCTCATGAGGTCTACAGTCATCGGTCGCAACTAATTGTAATGTATCCACCATCACCAGACAAATCAGTGAAAGGGGGTTATTTTGCAGGTGTCAATCTCCAGAACAATTTAGGAGGAATTGGCCAAAAACCAGGCTCTCGGAAGTTAGATATCCCGTTCAATGAGCTAAATGATGACTATCTCGGCCGGTTGAATGGCACTGGGTCACGACGCACCTACTCTGATTCTAATGCACCCAAGTTGGACCAATCTAATAACAGGTTTGATTTCCAACAGCCCCAACACCAGTATGGATATAGGAACCAAGTACCACCTCAATATGAGGACCAGTCCAAGCCCCAAGATAGCGTCAAACCCAAAAAAAAGAAGCGAACCAGTAGTAAAACTAAAAGTAAAAAAAAGCGAGAGAGTGAGTTTAAAGCTGAATTACGAGCTGCTCAGGAATTTTATGAGGCGGTAGGAGACGGGGGGTTTTTTGGAACTGTGTTAGAGTATATCTTTATGCTAGGCTTAGCAACATGGCTCTTGGTAACTAGTATAGCTCACACTGGCATTAGACTGTTGAATCGTTTGTTTAAATCATTTAAAAATACATGGTTACTTGCATTGTTGGTCTTCCTTATTACTTATTTATCGTTGAGTGCACTTTTCCCATCGAAAAGAATACGATGGTCAGCCAAGAGTGGTGTTGTATGGCGTCCTGAATTAGACGTAGTCAAAGAACCGGGGTTGTTTGACCAAGAGCCCGAATGGAAGATAACAGATGAACCAATTAAAGAAGAGCCCACTCAGTATATTCCTGAGGTCCCCAAGATGGTAGAGCTCTCAGAAAAGGTTTCGGATCTGGTGGCCAAAAGAAGTACTAAATTTGATTCTGAACTCAGTAGTCGAATCTATGGATGGTCCATTTGGAATTATTTGCATAACACTGTATTCACTGATTGGATTCCAAAGGAAAGATATCAACCACTACCAGCAAGGCCCCGATGGGGTATCTGCTGGCCCGCTTCAGAGTCGCCGTTTGTTGTAGCTATGAAGTTTGAACGACATTATGATATTGCATCAGTCGCGCTCTCCCATATGGCGCGACAAAATCTAGCTGAAATAATGAAAATACATCATGGTCCTCAAGATATATCTATTTGGGTTGAAATTGAGAACCCAGAGTTACGAGCAGAAGCACAAGGAGTGCTAAGAAACTGGGAAGTTCATCCATCGCTCTCACCCAAATTTATTAAGATTAGAGATTTTGGGTTTTCATTTGAAGAAGGACCCCAATTAGAATTAATGCCTGACAAATTTAGAAGATTACAGATAGGTGTTCAACGATTAGCTATCATAGTTAACAATAACTATGATGTTGATAAGTTATGTTTATATCAGCTTAAAGTATTCGGTGCAGAACTTGGAAAAAGTGCCAGATATTAAAAGACATTTTTGTAGGACTGTATTATTAAGTTATTATTATTATTATTATTAATATTATAATTATTTTATTTACAATCGAGGTGATTCATTAAATATTAGGGCAATATGTGCCAGGGTATCGTAAAGAGGGTCGTATCATATATAAGAATAAAGACTAGGAGAGTTCAGAACTTGCCTTGCTCGTTGGATAGCTTTGACTGCGACGCAAAGTTCATGTAACCTACAATCATCTTGATTTAATGGTTTATTCAGTTGTTTCTGTAATTCTTCATTTTCTTGCTTGTACTTATTCTGTTGATCTTGGGATGCTTTCAAGTCTTGCTCCCATTTCTTTTCTTTTAGGCCATACTCTTGAACTAGTTTCTGAACCCGTTCCTCTAATATTGCTGCCCGTTCTTCAGCAGCTCGGACTTTCTGGTTTGCCTCTTCAAACAAGGAAACAGATAAATCCTCAATCTGTGAGGTTAGTGCTGATTCACGTTCTTCAGCGTCTCTCCTTAGTTGCCTTTCCCTTATTAGCTCCGAAGAAAGATGTGATTTTTGAGTTTCTAGTTCGGATACTAACGTTTTATAAGATTGGACTTGTTCATCACTATCCTCTACCTTATCATAATTGGTATTCTGAGTACTTTGAGAAAGATGCGAAAATAGTGAATTGAACGATCCAAAGCTTCGTTTTTGGTTATGATCCATAGTCTCGGACGTCGGCGAAACAGCTTGTGACGAAATCCTTGAAGATATCCCTGATACTCGCGAGAAAGAGCTTCGTTCATTTAGTAATGCCTCATACCTTGACCTTAACTCATTTAACTGTTCCTCAAGGTTTGCTGCCTTATCAACAGCATCCGTGGCAGTTCCTGACAAAAGCCGTATCTGGTCCTCTAATGCCTCAACTCGTTCTTTATCGCCTTCCTTGCCCGGCCGGACAAGAAACCGTTTAGATGAGAACATTGTCTCGGTGTTGACGCGGAGGCCAATGCTTGTCTCGCGATTATTGTAAACCGCTTTATTTGTTTGTTTGGTTTGTTTGTTAGCGTTCCCAACCTGCGGAATGCGGAACCGGCTGGAAACAAAGGAGAGAGGGGGTAAAAAGCAGGTCTCGAATTGTACAGTCTGCACCCTTTCAAGCCGGACGAACCTACAATATATATAACCAGGAAACTTCTCTTCAATGCCTGGCTTTTAAAAGCAGTACCAACTGTAAATGTTCGCGAAGCAGTGGGACCCGGGACGAGGAGGAAAGGAGTTGGAGAGAGAGGAATGACAAAAACAGGTGAGAAAATGTATGTAATATACGGAGAAGATCTACCGCATTATATGCCTTAAGGATGCAGCTACGTAGTACTGCTTTAGCGCATATATCTCGTCAATGCATGGTATATATCTGCAATATCTTCATTGTGCATATATACAGGCCATTTACCAGCCAAAGCTAGTCGGTCGGTACCAAATTGAGCGGTACCGACGGCTGTGGACCCATTTTGATTGGAGCTCTGCAGCGTTTAGGTGCATTTAAGGGGTAAGTTGATCGTCACGTTGATCGATATCGTGCATGAAATGACGCGTCTTTAAGCGACTGCACATAAAAAAATATTTGTTAATCGTTACCCCTGGATTCGACGATTGGCGTTTACAAATTAATTTACGCGTTAGCGTTAGGCTGGAATGCGCGTATAACATATGTTATTATTAGCAACGCGTGCCACGTTCGGAGCAGACGATGGCTGTGCCCCAGACACATTCCTGAGTACGCCAAATCAGCCAGACATATCCTACTATCTGTCTCTGCCTATCCACCTCGACGTTCATGAAGAATTTGGGGCTTCTTTATCGATGCATGATCGTCTGAAAATTTTATTTGATTGGCGCTAGCTAATATATTCAAAGTGGGTCTTCGCGTTTTGTACACACATATAAATGTTAGGGGGTTTCCTGTAAAAACCCTCGCCGATCAAAATTAGACTTCTGTAGGTACTTC